>CAUYQG010299480.1:0-69083 GCA_963574415.1 Tarsius wallacei
GGGGGGAGGGTGAGGGGGATGGGATTAATGGTGGTGGGTATCTGCCTGGGGATGGGGAGACACCTCTTATCAACAAGGGTACCTGAACGAAACATTTTTGTATGCCTAACCCCTAACTGTACCCCACAATAACATAATAAAAAAAAATTATAAGAAAAAAAAAGAAATACAAATAATTTTGTATATTGATTTTGTATACTGCAACTTTATTGAATTCTTTTTTCTCATATTAGAGGGAAATTCTGGTTTTTACCATTGAGTATGATGTTAGCTGTGGACTTATCAATATGACCTTATTTATTTTGAGGTATATTCCTTCTATACCGAGTTAATTAAAAGTTTTAATCACAAAACTGTGTTGAATTCTGTCAGATATCTTTTTCTACATCTATTGAGATGATCATGAGATTTTTACCTTTAATTCTGTTAATGTGATGCAAAACCATCTTTGTATCCCAGGGAAATATCCCACTTGGTCATGTTTTCTTTTATTGTGGTGTCCTTTTATGGCTTCGGTATAAGTGTAATACTTGCCTCATAGAAGCAGTTTGGAATTATTTCCCCTGCTTCAATTTTCTGGAACAGTCTGAGAAAGATCGTTGTTAATTCTTTAAATATTTAGTATAATTTATCAGTGAAGCTATCAAGTCCTGGATTTTTCTATATTGGGTTGTTTTTGATTACTAATGAAATATCTTTACTTGCTATTGGCCTGTTCATGTTTTATATTTATGATTCAGCCTTGGTATATTGTATGTTTCTAGGAATTTAGCTATTTTTCTAGGTTATTCTATTTATTGATGTATAATTGTTCACAGTAGTCTCTCCTGATTCTTTGTTTTTCTGTGTTATTATTTGTAATGTCTTCTTTTTTTATTTCTGATTTTATTTATTGAGTCTTTTCTCCTTTGTTTCTTAATTATTCCAGATAACAATTTGTCAATTTTGTTTATCTTTAAAAATAAAACACAACTCTTAGTTTCATTGATTTTTTTCTATTGTTTTTCTATTCTGTTTCATTTATTCATGCTCTAATCTTTATTATTTCTGAAATTAGGTTATTTACTTGTGATCTTTCTCTTTTTTTTAAGAAAAGTAGATTTATTAAAGGAGATAGTTTGAGGAGGGCACACCGGACAAGACAGCAAGGAAAATGTCTGCTGTCTGCCTGATCTTTCTTTTTTAAATGTAGGTATTTATTGCTATAGACTTTTCTCTTAGTACTGTTTTTGCTGCATCCCATTAGTTTTAATATCTTGTGTTTTCATTTCCATTTGTCTCAAAATATATTTTGATTTCCCTCTTGTTTTTTCCCGTGGTCCATTGATAATCTAGGAATGTGCTGTTTAATTTCCATTTATTTGTGAATTTTCCAATTTTCCTTCAGTTACTGATTTTTTAGCTTCATTTTGTTGTGGTCAAACATAATACACGGTATGACTTCAATCTTCTTAAATTTGTTAGGACTTGTTTTGTGATGTAACATGTGATTCATCATGGAGAATGTTTGATGTGTACATGAGAAAAATGTATATTTGATTGCTGGACAGTAAGATGTTTGTATTTGTCTATTAGGCCCGCTTGGTGTATGTTGCTGTTGAACTTCTCTATTTCCTTATTGATTTTCTGTCTCAATTTTCTACTCACTATTGGAAATGAGTTATTGAATTTCCCTACAATTATCATATTGCTGTTTATTTCTCCCTTTAGGTCTGTGAATGTTTGAGCTATATATTTATGTGATCTGATATTGGGTACATATATAATTCTTACATCTTCTTGAAGAATTGATCCTTCCATTAGTAGTAGTAGTATTTTTTTATTTGTATAAATTTAAGGATTACAAGTGCAGTTTTGTTACATGGATATATTGTGTGGTCTGGTGAAGTCTGGGCTTTTAGTGTAACCATCACCCGGACAGTGTACGTTATACCCACTCAATAATTTCTCATCCCTCACCCTCCTCCCACCTTCCCTCTCTTCTGAGTCTCCAGTGACTATTATTTCATACTCTATGCTCACGTATATACATTATTTGGCTCCCACTTACAAGTGAGAACATGTGTTATTTGACTTTCTGTTTCTGAGTTGTTTCACTCAGGCCAGGCACGGTGGCTGAAGCCTGTAATCCCAGCACTTTGGGAGGCCAAGGTGAGAGGACTGCCTGAGCCCAGGGGTCCGAGACCTGCCTGGGCAACTTGGTGAGACCTCGTGTGTACAATAAATTTTTTAAAAATTAGCTGGGTGTGGTGGCTTGCACCTGTAGTTCCAGCTACTTGGAAGGCTGAGGCAGAAGGATTGCCTGAGCCCAGCAGGTCGAGGCTGTGGCAGCTGTGAGCATGCCACTGCACTCCATCCTGGGCGACAGAGTGAGACTCCAACGCCAACTCCAAAAAAAAAAAAAAAATGAAGTTCTTTAGTTCTATCCACGTTGTTGTAAAAGACATGATTTTATTATTTTCATGCCTGAATAGTATTCCATTGTGGTGTGGTGTGTGTGTGTGTGTGTGTGTGTGTGTGTGTGTGTGTGTGTGTGAAACATTTTCTTTATCCACTCATTGGTTTGATGGACACAGGTTGATTCTTTATCTTTGCTGTTGTGAATAGTGCTGCTATAAACATATGAGTGCAGTCATCTTTTGGATATAGCAATTTATTTTCCTTTGGTTCGTTGTCCAGCAGTGGGATTGCTGGATTGAATGGTCATTCTATTTTTAGTTCTTAAGAGATCACTATACTGTTTTCTATAAAGGTTGTACTAATAATTTACAGTCCCATAAACAGTGTAAAAGCATTGCCTTTTCTCTGTATCCTCATCAACATGCTATTTTTTGTCTTTTTAATAAATTTATATGCATTTGTGTTGCTGTTTCACATCCTTTCATTTCAACTTGAGGACTCCCTTTGGTACTTCTTGTTTATGGTCACATGAGCACAAGGGTGGGGTCTGGAGATGCTGGACACCACTATAGGAGAGAAGGAAGAGGGGGAGCACGTGGCGACACACTGGTACCTGGTCTACTCTCAGGGGGAGAAAGGGCATGCTAGAAGCCCAAACTTCACCTGCAAGCAACTTACTTACGAAAATCTTCATTTGTACCCCACAACTCTAAAATAAGACACGTTTAGTGGTAATGAACTTCCTCAGCTTTTGTTTGTGAGTCTGTCTCTCCTTCAATTTTTTGTCCATATTTTCATTGTGGTAAAATACACATATATAATTTACCACGTTAGTCATTTTTATGTGTACAGTTCAGTGGTATTAAATACATTTATTTAATGTATTTGTGCAACCATCACCACCCTCCATAGCCATAACTTTGTATCTTGTAACACTGAAACTACACGCAGTAAAAATAATTCCCCATTGATTTCTGCCCCCAGCCTCTGGCAACCACCTAAGGCACCAGTTCTAAGGCAGTGGCAGTGTGCTGAAAGGCATAGAACATTGCATGCATGCTAACTCTCCCTTTCTCTTGAGAGATAAATCATGGACCAACGTGATCCTTCTTGGTGCCAAGCTTTGCCAACTTGGGGGAGGGGCTGACTTCAGTAAAGTGAAATTGCTCTTCTTACCTGTTCCAGTGAGGCTGTTCGCATTTTTTAGGCTCGCCTGGAATATTTAATTTTATAACTGGATTCTAGACATCTCACAAAGGAATTTTGGTTTGTATATATTTGTTCAATAGGTGTTTCTGTGGGAAATTGAAGGCTGGGGCTTACCATTACATCATCTTGCTGATGTCGCTCCTCCACGCCTCCTTAACTATTCCAAGTCTACATAGATTTAATATTGTATTATCTCACATAAAGTTTAAGGGCCTTTTTGTCAACATCATTTGGGTTGTTTCCACCCCCTCTTTCATATTATAGTTATGTCATGTGCATTATGTCTATGCATCATGTATACTGCACATTATGATGTTATGATTTTTTCCTTTAGACTCACATTTATATTCAAAACAAATTAAGAGAATAATATTATTTCATATTTATCCACATATTACCATTCCGGATGTTCTTCATTCCTTCCTGAAGATTCAGCTTTTCTGGTATCATTTTCCTTCAATGTAAATATGCTAATGACAAATTATTCTAATGTTCAATTACCTGAAAGTGTCAGTATTTGCTTTTATTCATAAAATATATTTTTGGTAGATATAAAAATATGTATTGATAGATCTTTAAAAATTAGGACTTTAAAGTTGTCTTTTCTTCTGTGAAAGATTAATGGTCAATTCCATTGTGTTCCTCGGTACGCATTTTTCCCCCTGAATGTTTTCAAGATTTTCTTTTTATATGTGTTCTTCAGTTGTTTGACTATGATACGCTTGAGTGTGCTATTCTGCTTGGAGTTCACTGAGCTTATTGAATCTGTAAATGTATGTGTTTTATTACATATTTTTTTCAAACAGCTTTATCGAGGTCTAATAGAAATACAAAAAAAAAAACCTGTACATGTTTAATGCATTCAGTTTGATGGATTTCCATTATCTTTGGAACTATTTCAGGCATTATTTTTCTTTTTAAAAAAAATTAATTTTAAAGATGTGGGATACAATGCAGAGTTAGGTATACAAATGTTCATTATGCAGGTAACCCTTGTTGATGAGGTGTGCCCTCCCTCCCCCAGTAGATTCCTACTACTGTCAATTAGGCATTATTTTTCAAATGTTTTTTTCTTCTTATTATTATTTGCTTTCTAGGACTCCAATGACATGTATGTGACAAGTTTTATACTACCCTATATATCACTGACAATCTGTCCATCTTTTTCAATCTTTTCTTTCTCTGTATTCTGATTGGATAATATATATAGATTTATCTTCCAGTTGACTTACTCTTTCTTCTTTCATTTCCAATCTGCTGTTAAGTCCACCCAGTGAATTTCACTTTATATACTTTAACTTTTAGTTCCAGAATTTGCATCTGCTTTATTTTTTCTTTATCTTTGCTGAGCTGTCCTATTTGTTCACTTATTACAAGTGCATTTTTCTTTATTTCCATTAGTGTAGTTATGATAAATGATTTAAAATCCTTTCTGCTAATTTTAGCATCTGGTTTATCTCAGGGTTGGTCTCTATTGAGTGTGCTTTCTCTTTCTCTATCTCTTTGCTTTAGTAGTAATTTTGGAGTGTACCCTGAACATTGTGAATCATATATCATAGAGTCCTTTTATTATTTTTAAATTTTTTTCGAGTATTGATTTTTTGTTTGTTTGTTTTAGTAACCAGTTAATGTGGCTGAAGTAAAATGCTAAACTCTCCCTTGTGGACAGCACTGAAAATTCTGCTTCATTCTTTAAGCTTTATTTAGGGTGTTTAGGATTTGTCCTCACATGCATATTTATTGGTTCCACTGGAGAGTAAGGCAGTTTATACACAGAATTTTGGACTCTTACTCTGTAGTTTTCTCCATTCTTAGATTTCTTTCATAACTTTTCAGTTGTAGTGGGCATCCTGAACTCTGTCTTGTGGTTCTTTAGGTCACTTGGACTGTGAGAAGTTATGTACGGGAGCTGGCTGGCCCTGGCCTGTGAAAGCCTACCTCTTCCTAACTCCATGTTCATGGACTTGTCTATAGTAGAAGCACTTATACCATGGAAATTGGCAAATGCTGTGAATTAGGTTTTAATTAATTTATTTTCCTCAAGATCCAGTTGTTAAATATGTGATAGTTGCAGCACCGCTTCTAGTTTCTCCAGAGTTTTATTTATTGCTTTGGTCTAGGGGTAGCCATCAGGCAGAAATTCTCAGGGAAGGAAAAACTCACCAAGTATTGCTCCCTTCTTCCAATTGTCAACTCCTTTTCAACTTCTGATTACTTATGATTACTTACCAGTGTATTTGGCTTATTGTATTATATATTTTGTTCAAAGTTTATTATTATCATCTGCATTAGGATTGATCCGATAGAAATTTCTTCACCATTCCCGGAAGTGGTCCTAGTACTTTTTTTCGGCTTGTAGTAAAATGAGAAAAATTATGAAAATGCCATGGATTTTTCACACAGGCAAAAATGTATAACTTAAACAACAGTCTTTGTTCTGAGAGTATATTCATGAAACTTATGTGTGTGGAAATATCTTTTGTTTTTAAAATCATGGTACCCCAGATGGTTTGTTTGTTTAGTATCTTTATTTGACAAAAATAAAAATTAGCAACTATAATGGGTTGAGTAGTGTCCCCCCAAATTCATCTGTCCAGATCCTCAATATGTGACCTTATTTAGATAGTATGGCTTTTGCAGAAGGAATTACTTAAAAGATTTAGAGATGATATCATCCTGGGAAATCCATAAAAGGATGGGCCTTACATCCAATGACTGGTGTCTTTATAAGAGAACAGAGAGGGAGATGTGGCCACACAGAGAAACAGAGAAGATAATTTGAAGACAGGCACAGACTGGGGTGATAAATCAAGGAATACCAAGAATCACCAGAAGCTGGAAGAGGCAAGGAAGGGCTCTCCTCCAGAAACGTTGGAGGGAGTATGGTCCTGCCAGCACCTTGATTTCAGACTTCTGGCCTTCAGAGCTGTGAGACAATAAATTGCTATTGTTTTAAGCAACCAAATTTATAGTCATTTGTTATAGCAACCCTAGGAAACTACTACAGCAACCTTATGCTAGTTTATAACACTTCTTTTTGTCAACGTACCAGTCCATTAAATCTAATGGACAATTATGCAATCAAATGTACACATAAAAATGTGTACATATGCAGAAAGGAGTGTGTGTAGCTTTGGTGGATGAAAATACTGTACCTAGGGAAGCAATCTAAGTGTTGGTCTTGGCTCTGCAATTGACTCACTATAACTTAAGTGTGAGTTATACTTTTTCTTTAGTCTTGTCTCTCTTTACAATGAGATGGTTATCTTTGTAGATGATTTTGGTTCAGTGACTGAAAGCTCATGGGTTCCATCTCTCTACATATTCAATGTATAGATACATGCTTGTGAAGACATGTGTATTGGAGTGTAGCACTTGTACCTCACTGGGCAGGAGCAGAGAGCATTAGGTTTTCATGGGAAGACCTAACAGGATGGTAGTTTAAATAGAAGTGGCACAATGTGGGCAGCATTTTAAATGCCTACTATGTCACAGTCACTGAATATATATTGAGACCACAATACTTAAAACACACAACATAATACACTTTCAATGAGATGTCATTTGATTCTCTGACCAACTGGACTAGAAATTACAATATGAGGGATTTAAGTAAGAAAATGTTTAAGCTATTCAATGTATGTGGGTAGATGCTTAATTCTTTGATGGGGCAACTCCTTCCTCATATGCTCATATTCACGTTGCCCCTGAAACGCCACAAATGCAATTTTAGTCACTGTGATTTGGAGTTCCATTTGGGGACTCACCTTTGGAGAGCCTTTGAAATTTGGCAGTATATGTGTTATTCTCCAAGAATCAACTCCTCCTTTACCTGGACTTCTCCTGTCTTTAGAACCTAGTCTGTTAGATCTGGAAGGGTCTTTTAGGGGTCATCTGTATCCGTCACCATTCATTTTACCATTGAGGATACTGAGGGCGCAATTGAAGAAGTTACTCCTCGAAGGCAGCACAGTAATTCTCAGAGGCAGAACTAAACGCAAGTTCCTTTTTTTTACTCTTAGCTATAGGTGTCTTTCCACCCTATGTTGCCTTGTTACTGTACTTTGCCCAGGTTGTTTTATTTTAAAATTTTGCTCCAATGGGAATATAATTCTTTTATGCTTTGAGTCAATCAATCTACTCTCCCCTCCCCCCGTGCAGACTCTTGTGTAGGCACACACACACACACACACACACACACATACACACATGCACACACACACCCCTATATTTCCTGCAACATTTTTGGAAAGGGAAGCATTGTGGTTCTGCTGCTTGGCTCTCTTGCCTAGAGGGAAGCTCGAGGTGACAGTTTTGAACTGGGTCTGCACTTCTACTTGGTTGGAGGTGGGGGTGGTTGTTAGGTCAATAGGGGATCAATGCCACTGAACTCTTTCTCCTTTAGTGGAATGTGAATGACAACCCCTTTGATGTACATTTTTTAAGCTCATTATTGTCTTCAGAGATGGAATCTGAACAGACAGGATTGTCAAATCTTTATTTGGAGCCTGGGTTAGAAGGCACGCCCATGGGGACGTAAAGGAGACAGAGAGAAAAGGAGGAAGTAAGCATCACACATCAGCTACGGTAATCCATACTCCCTTTATCCTTCTATTCGCTTTTACCCTTTTGCTCTCTTTCTCTTCCCCTTGCTTCCTCTGGTCCTCCCCTTCTGTCTGAGCTTCCCTCTATTTCTCTGCTGGATACCTTAAAGAATAAAATACTACTTTAGTCTTTCGTAAAGCAACCACAGATCTAAAGCCTTGCAGCGCTGTATTCAGAGCCCCAGCACGGCCGCGTGCTCAGCACCAGGCAGTGGTGAATCCAAAGCTAGCAAAGGGGGAGGGGAGGAGGAGAGGGGAGGAGGGGAGAGAGAGACTGACAGAGAGAGAGAGAGAGAGAGAGACACGGAGGGAGGGAGAGAGGGAGAGAGGGAGAGAGGGAGAGAGGGAGAGCGTGAGCGCGCGCAAGCTAGCGAGCAAACCGAGAGGCAGACCGAGAGAGGGACCAGGAGAGAGACCCAGAGAAAGAGAACAAGAAGCCAGAAGCCGAGCTCTGTGTCAGGGCTCAACCTCCAACTTGTTTCAGTTCATTCATCCTTCTCTCCTCTCTGCTTTGGGGAAGTGACTGTGGCGCTCGGTAAGAAACATATATGTTCCTTCTTCCCCCTCCCCCAAGCTCAGGTCTCCTTTAGCGATAGCATCTCTCCCCCGTACTGAGAGTCTCCTTGGGTTGGCCAGGGAGGCGAGACATGCTCTGCAGCTGTGATGCTATCCTGGGTTCCCCAGCGGGGTTGGTGGAAGCCCAGAGGCGGCATCTGAGCGGGGAGACACTGGGGTAAAACCCGATTTGGGGAAGGGGGGTTGCGATGTGGTGTATGCGTGATTTGCTTCATTGTCAGTGAATTGTTTTGTTCCTCTTTGGAAGCAGGTCAGCGTTGACCTTGCAAATTGCTTGGGGGGCCCAGCAGCTGCTGCAGAAAGCCACAGAGTGGCCCCTAGCCAGAGCAGACAGCACTGTCATGACCCCCCAGACAGCCCTAGGCACCAGGGATGGGGTAATGGCTGGAGCTTCCTCCCTCCTTTAACTCTTTCTTTGCAGCTGCCTCTCGCTGCTGGAAACGAGGAAGGAGGAAGGGACCTTGCAGCCCCTTTCCCCATCTCCCCACTACCTCCCCCAAAGCAAGTGAGTAGAAAGTTGTAAATAACTGCTTCCTTTGAAGCAGGTGGGGACCTTCCCCCTCCCTTTAAGAGGCTCACTATGGGGATGGGCCTGACTTCCTCCACAAACTTGGGAGGCTCCTCTTGCTTCCCTGAGGGAAGCCCCGTTGCCTGCCCACCCTCATTCCAGGTAGCTGAGCTGACAGTCTAGACCAGGGATTCAGATACCCCACCCTGTCCCACGGGTAGATAGCCTATTAAGTCCAGCTGTGTCCTTGGGAGGGAGGAAACACCTGATGGTTTCTGTAGAACTGGATTCCCAGTCTGCTGCTTTTCTGACTGTGGCTGAGGGTGGCATGGGCAGGAGGGCTGGGGGAGGGGTGTCTGTCAGATTCCCAGCATGAAAGGTTTGGCTTTTGAGGGGTCAGCAGGTTCTGGTTGTCTGGAGCTATGCGAGGACTGGCTGGAACTCTTGTAGTAGAGCCCCTGGGAACTGGTAGGGGAAGGAACTGATTGCTTGATGGGGGCTTTTTGAGTGAGTGACACTGCTGTGCTCTTGATAGTAATTCTGGCATTCATAATACGAATGGCTAACATTTTTGAGTGTGTACTATGTTTTGGATCCTGAGCTGAAGGTTCAATGTGTATTATTACCTCACTGAATTCTTATATCAACCCTACAGCGCAGACACTATTATTATCCTTGGTTTACTGATGTGGAAACTGAGGCACAGAGAAGTTGAGCCACTTGTCCAAGATTACAGAACAATAAAATGTCCCAATGGGTAGTTAAGACACAGGCAACTTGGCTCCAGAATCTATGGTCTACTGCCTCCTTGGGGAGACTCTTGCACCTTTGTCTGTCAAACAAGTATAGGTACAATAGGAAAGGTGGGACTTGGCGATATTTTTTTTGGAAAGTGGTGGCCTGGCCTTTGTGTAGAGTAACAGGAATTAGGCTGGAGTCAAGCCTCACCTGGAAGGACTTCACTTTTCATAGCCTCGTCCACCCCACATGCATTGAACTGCACCTTTTAGAAACATACCTTGCTCTTATTTCCTGAGCGTTTGGAGTTATTCTGTGCTGAAGATTTTATAATCCGAAACCCTTGCTATTGGAAGGGGCCCTAAAGGTCATTCATTAAGCTTCACTTCTTCACACAGTTCTTGAATTTACCCTAAGCATCCAATTTGTTGACTGATTTCTATTTGAAATCCCTGCAGTGACAGAGAGCTCATTAGGTGGCTCTTTGTGTTACTGAGTAACACTGATTGTCAGAAAGTAGTCTGCATTAAAAGCCAAAATCTGTTTCACGATAACTTCTGTTCATTGGTTCTTTAAGACTATCTGGAACCAATTTGCTTTTTCTTAACAATAGTTCTTCAGTAAGTTAAAGACAACAATCACGTAGCTGTGAATCTAATAAGACCACGCAATGAAGGATCATAATTTACTTCATGCTGGAGACTAGACTTGTCTTAATATGGCCTAATATTCCGCTTATTTGTTAGCCACAAACTGATTGTACTGAGCTTTCTAAAGCAACCCTGATTGATAGTGTATGTTCTCTTCCTTGGAAGAGCTTGCTGTCTGGTGTCAACTGGAGTGATGGGAACAAAGGAGGTATTTTTTTGTATCCTAAAGGTCAGGAATCGGTTGGTACTAGTCCTTCTAAAGCCCCAGAATGTCTCTATGGCATCTGGACAATGAGCATGTGGGGAAATTTGAGTGGCAGAGATTAAGGGCAGTGATCATGAAGAAGACATTTAAAGTAGTGGTGATTCAAGGTCCACACAGTATATGGAAGGTATAAGAATAAACTGTTATATCAGAGAGTACCTCAGAAATATGACCTCACTGAGGATATTGGGGATGGCACCATGAGGAGTGGGATTGGGTGGAAAAAGAGTTGGCATGTGGTGTGCTATAATGGACTGGTAGCAAATTTGGGTTCCATTCCTGGCTCTGGAAATTTGTCAGTTATCTTAGAGACATGACTTCCCCTCCATGTAATTCAGTGTTTCCATCTATAAAATCATGGGGTGGACTCTATCTCCAAGGGTCTTTCAACTCTGAAATTCTCTATCTGAAGTAAATAATACAATCTCAGGGTTATGAGGGACTTCAGAAATCATCTAGGCCAGTGCACCTCAAACCTTAATGTGCAAAAACATCCCCCTGGGGATCCTGTTAAAACGCTAATTCTGATTTAGGGAAGTCTAGGGCGAGGCCTGAGATTTTGCATTTTAACAAGCTGCTAGGTGATCCTGAAACTACTGTTCCAGTGACCACACTTCAAGTAGCAAAGCTCTAGTGGAGTGCTTGTCAAACTATTTTAGTAAAGCACAAGTTGTTCTTTTTTTTCCCCAATCCATCACAGAAGACTGTTACTTTAATAAAATACACATAACCGTGAATTACTAGAAAGCGAAAGAAAAGAAAACACATACAAAATATAAGCCCACATTTTGATTATTAGACTCAACAGAAATCCAATTTTTTTAATTGCTGTGATATTTTCTAAGTGCTCACTCTCACTTTCAGTATTTTGCTCATTACTGCCACATTGAGTGCACTAGTCTAGGCTCCTTGCCCATCTAATTTTAGAGGCCCAAATTAGACCCACCTATAATTTCTAAATCACCTTTCAGATTTCATGCTATGGTTAAATATTTCCTTTTATGAAGACCTTAACATCTACTCAGAGTAGAATTATTCAGGTGCTATGATTGCCAAAAAAAAGTTTGTTTTTTTTCTTTTTTTTATATTCAATATTTTTTATTATGATATTGTGGGGTACAGTTAAGGGTTAGGTAAACAAATATGCTTCGTTCAGGCACCCTTGATGATAAGAGGTGTCTCCCCATCCCCAGACAGATATTTACTACCATGTTTTTTTCTTAAAACTCTTAGTTTCCTTAATTCTTCTACAAATTCCACTTTAGACTGTATGTTCTAAGGGGGTAAAGGGTTTATCAGTTCACTTTATTCTACCATCAGCCACTAGCCTAGTGTATGGCATAGAATAGGTGCTTACTAAATATCTGTTGAATAAATGAGTGAACCATTTGGTGTCAGTTATGGGGCCATACATTCAGTAAAGAAAGTCAATTTTGGCTTTCTTCTGCATTGGGGAACAGGATTCATCTTATTTTATAGATTTCTTATGGTAAATACAACACCAGCTTGACTATTCTAGAGGGCTGCCTGGCATCTCAATTTCACTTTGAAGGGATTTTAGGAAGCCAGGCAAATATTTTGTGTACTCTAAATCTCAAATTCTTACCATTAACTCAGACATTCATCAGTTCAGTCGTTTGACACCGTAATTATTTATTATTATTAATTCTTTCAGTGATGTGATTACACACTTACAGAGGATACAAATGTGAGCAAAACAGACATGGTCCCTGCTTGCCTGGGGTTCATATTTTGATGCAGAAGAGAGTATTAATCAAATAATTATACAACGATGTCATTTCAGTCACCAATAAATGCTATGGCGAAAAATGTGGGGGTGGAGCTATGATGGTATATAACAGGGAAAACTGATTTAACTTTGAGTTTAAGCAAAGCACCCTTGATGAACTGACATTGAGGCTGAATAGAGACTTATATGGGGTGAGGTAGAGAGGATAGTGGTGATGAAGCAGTTTTCTAGATGGAGGGAAGAGAATGTACAAGGTCCATGTGATGAGAGAAGCATACATAGCAAATCTGAAAAGTGTAGCAAAAACTGGTGTGACTAGAATGGGCCATTTAAAAAATATTGGTTTTTATTCCAGAAACACGGGGACTGATTAAAAGGGTTTGAACAGGATGACTCACATGGCCTAAACTGAATCCATTCAGTATAAGGTTACTAAGTACCTACTATGAGCCAAAAACAATGTGGGAGATACAGGAGGATTTAGGAATAGCCTTGCCTCCCATGATGTCACAGTGAAGCAGGAGAGAAAAGACATACAAAAACAACTATATAATTCTAGAAGGATGAGCTCTACACCCGTCAAAGAGAGGCAGAGGGCTTCAAGGAGATCATAGACAACTTCCTGGAAGTGGCATTTGAACTGAGCTTTGAAGATTAGAGAAACTTTGGATATGGAGGAAGGGAAAGGTATTCTAGGCAGAGGCCAGTTGTGTTGGAGTAGTGTAGTGAAATACATATGTGAAAACTGGCCAGACAGATGGATAATTTGATTGTAAATAACATTTAATTTTAGTTGGGGGAAATTAGAGCTCTATATGCAAAGAAATGTAGCTCCCTCATTTTGACTTGATTTGTCTGAGATCACACAGGTAGTACTATTGCTATAGCCCAGTAAAAGGTACTGAATAACGACTGAAAATATGGCACTGGAGCTCTGGAAATAAGTCAACTGGAGAGTGTAATTTGGAAGTTATTGCCTCTCAGTATTTAAAGTAGAAAAAGCATTCTAAGGGTGATGCTTTGGAGAATACTTATCTTTAGGATGTGGGGGTAAAGATGAGCCTATGTGAAAGCTAAAAAGGAGGAAAAATCAGACATATGGAAGGAAAATTAGAAGAGTTCAGTGTTACGAAGTTGCCAAGTGAGGAGAGGCACCTTTTAGTGTATTGGGTGAATACATGCCATTTTCTAGGCATGGAGAATATAAGGGTGAGAAAAATAGATACAGTTGTTGCCACATTGAGGCCCAGGGCTTAGATGGGGAGATAGACATTATTCTACAAACCGCTGAGCTATATAGTCATAAATTGTGATTTGTGTGTGGAGGAAAATGTACTGCTTTAAAAAGGAAGGTGTAGTCACCATTATGGAATTTTTTAGCGGGATTGAGCACTGATAAGTGACACCTGGTTTCTAACCAGCCTTCCCACTCTGATGCAGTTGGGTGATGCGTATCCGTTCTGCAGATGCTTTGCACGTGGTAGTGCTGAAATAGTAAGGAAAGGTAAGGGTCCTCCCAGGTTCATGTTCACAGGAGCACAGGCTTACTTGAAAACCAGCTTCCCAGACCCTCTGACTCTCTCCATTCAGCAATTTATAGAAAAAGGCACCTGACAAGAAAAGTATGAAGAATTGGATATTAAAAATCCCTCTTAAAATGGGATTTTTGAAAGCCTAGTCTGTAAATTCTAGTCCTGGCTTGGATGCTCACTTCGTTTCTTGTGACAAATCACTTATCTTGCTTAAGCCTCAGTTTCCATAACTGTAAAATGAGGGGGGTTTGGAATGGGGTTTTAAACAGGACTACTGACATGGCCTAAACTGAATCCATCTCGATACTTGTAAGGGTTTCCCAAGCTGTAAGGTTCTGTAGTTCATTCTGACGGTCCTTAGCAGGGAGTCAGGTTCAGGCACTTATCTAAGCAATACTAAGGACTTTATACAGAATTGGGAAGTTGCTAATTTTTCTAGAAGTGTTCACAGCGGTTAGAAGAGATCACAGGAGGGCTCCTTCCTTGTTCTGTTCCTAAGATAGCTGAAACTGCGACTGTCCTGAGAGCTAAGGAAAGAACTGGCTATATTCGAAAATCTGTAGTAAAGCTGGATATTAGGTGATAGTTCTACTACTGCTGGCTTGAAATAAACTAAAGTCACTGAGAATGAAATGGTGCAAGGTACTGTGAAACACAGGCAAGGTGATTATCTCATATTCTGAAATGTAATGGTCCAGATAGTTTCTTCCTAGGGGAAAGATATATGGTAAAGGGAAATACTGGCTGGTAACACAAAAACGTTTTTATACTTAAAGCATGATTTTAAAGGTATTGATGTGTATACAAAGTATGTCTCCTCGCTATACATAGAAAAAGAAATAAAAATCTCCAGGATGTATATTTTGAAGAGTGCTTTTCTCTTTAAAAAAATGATTTCTTGAAAGGAGCAAGTATTATATATATATTTTTTGTAGGGAAGGGGAGGTGGATGGAGATGGAATTATGTAAGTGATCATAGCATAAAATAAGTTTTTAAAATAGTACAAGAGAAGCTCAGAAATGGCAGGCCCTTAGCAATCATGTAATGGCAGTCTTATCATCCAGTACATATGGTCATCTATTTTCAGTGTGAATGGTTCCAGGAAAGGTTGCTTAACACCTCCTGATAATAGACAGCTGTGATTGTTAGCAAGTTATTCTTCGTACTGACCTGAAATCTGTCTTCTGAATCCAGCCCATTGGTCTTGCTCCTTGGTGCAACAGCAATGCTGAGTAATTGCTGTTTTCCTTCCCTGGGATAGCCATTCAAATGTTTAAAGATGGTCTGTTCTTTTCATCTTTTCTCCAGCCTCTATATTTGCAGTTCATGAGCTCATGTGACATATATTTTAGTACCTTCTGCAGCAGACACTTCAGTTGTCAGGATCCCTCTTAATAGATGATGTCCAAACCTGGAGCCAGTACCCTGGGCATGGCTGGCCAGCACCTCCTTTTAAAACCTTCTGTACATTTTCCAGTCTGCCTTAAGACCTTACTACCTACCATTAAATTGTGGGAATTTTATTTTTTCTGATTATAACGGTGAAACAAACTCATAGGAAATTTCAAAAATGAAGAAATGTTAACACACATCACCTTTAAGTACCTAGTCCAGATATAACGTGCTGTATTTCCTTCCAGATGTGTTTCCATGTTTACATAATTGAGATCATATCAGTACTATTTTATATCTGGATTTTCCATTGGCATTGGATTGTGAGCATTTCCCTATGTTGTTGCGTAGCCTTTAAATAATTTTTAACGGCTGCACACTTTTCAGTTGTACAATTTCTCTCAAAATTATTTGACAGATCTCGTATTGGTCATTTAAGTTATCTTTGCTTTTTTGAACCTCACGTCTTTCAGGTCTTTATTCAAATGTCACCTCAGTGAGGTCTTCCATAATGACCTTACATCAAAATGCAAACCTATTTCCTTCGACACTCTCATTTTTCTCCTTTCTTGCTTTATTTTTTTACCCCGGGTTTGTATTACCACTTAACAGACGAGATGTTTTACTTATTTATTGTCTTAATCCTTGTTTTGCAATGTAAGCCCCTCAAGCCCAGGGACTTTTCTGTATTTTGTTCACTGTTGTCTCCCCTGGTAGCTAGAATAATGTCTGATACATTGGAGATCCTTACTAAATATTTGTTAGATGAATTATTAAGATGGGTTTTTATGAGTGGCATTACTGGGTCTAAGGATATTCACTTTTTAAAGGCTTCTGATATATATGTGATGGTGCCTCGCTGTTTAATTTCTGCTCATACACCAGTGCTGATGTTGGCTACTGTCATTTAAAAAAAAAATCTTTGCCAATCTGATAGAGGGAAAATGGTACCTTACCGTTTTAATGTATGTTTCTTTTATTATATTGAGTATGAATACTTTTTTGTATTTCTTGATCACTTTGTTTTCTTTCTATACTATGAATATTTCTTCCTGATCTTTGTACATTTTTCTATTAAGAAACATGTTCCTAATTCACTTATATGGACAATATATATACATATTATGCATTAGACCTTTTTTTCCTGTTGAGTGTGTGGAAAATATTTTCCCAGTTTGCATTTTAAATTAACTTTTATGCACAGCAATCTTAATTTTTATGTAATTATATCTTTTCATTTGTAATTTATTTTGATGAATTCATGTCTAAGGAGTTCTTCCACATTTAAGATTGGATAAGTGCTTAAATGAATTTTGTTTTAGTTTTTATTTCTTATGTTTAATCCCTCTGGAATTTATTTTGCTGTGTGGTGTTAGGTAATTTTCTAAATTGTTTTCCTCACCAATTGTTTCACAGCACCAAATATTGAATAATTCATTTTTTCCCACTGTTCTGTAGTATATATAAATTGTTATATATAGTAGATTCTCTTTGGGATTTATTTATTTTCCATTTCTTTTAGTCTGTCTCTTCTTGTCCTAGTTACAAAGTTTAAATATTACTGTAGCTTTAAAATAATTTTTATTACCCCAGCTCTTGGACTTACTAGCTGTGTAATCTCTCTAAGCCTCAATTTGTTTACATGTATAGAACATATAACAGCAGTAACATATTTATTTTTTGCTTTTGATTTTGCAAAGGGGATCTTTCTACATTTTTTTGGTAATAGATTTTGGCTGGTAAACAGGGTAATACTATTTATAATTTTAATTTCTATTTCTTCACTTTGCTCACAACTTGTTATTATAAATTTAGAGTTTACGAGTTTATTTTCATGATTTTTTTTATTTTGGAAATTTACAAATATATAGAAGAAAACTCAGAGAAGCATCCAAAATGAAAAATAACCACATCTGTACTACTCAGAATGAACGAGTGTTAGCACTTTATCATTTTTGCTTCAGATATGTTTTAACAAAAAGAGAAAACATTACAGATTCACTTTCTTCAAGTCTAGCCCCAGCTTTATTCGTTCCCTGTCCCTCCAAGCATAATTTCCAGAACAATTCACATTTGCTTAATTTTCTGTTCAGTAGCTTTTTCTCACTGATTTGTAAGACTTCTTTATATATTCTAGATACTAATTATTTGTCAGTTGTATATGTTGCATATATCTGCTTCTAGTATATTACTTTGCTTTCTGTTTTGTTTATGGGGTCCTTTCTCATACAGAAGTTTTACATTTCAATGTCAGGTTTATCAATCTTTTCCTTCATATATTGTGCTTTTTGTATCATGTTTAAGAAATATTTCTGATATCATTATCATAAAGATGCTCTCCAAATTTTCTTTGAAGGTTTAAGATTTTTCTTTATACTTAGTTCCTTAATCCATCTGGATTTTATTCTGGTATGTGATGAGAAATATGGATCAATTTTTTTCTAGATAAAATACCATTTGTTTTAAATATCATTTATACACAACTAGTCTGGAATGCACACTCCACCATATTGCCTAGTTTCTATACACGCTTAGGTCTATTTTTAGGCTTTCTGTTATGTTTCATTAATCTATTTGTCTACGCTTGTGTTATTTTACTTATGAATTCTTTATAACGCATCTTGATATTCATAAGGCCAAGTTGTTGTTTGCTACTCTGTGCCCTTACACTCACACAACTTTTCTTGGTCTTTCTAGATTATCTTGATTATTTTTAGCCCTTTCTTCTCTGAACTTAATTTTAAAACGAGTTTATCGAATTTTAGGAAAAAATACTGTTTTTTCTTGGAATTATATTGAATCTGTAGAATGATTTGGAGAATTGGCATCTTTTTGATAGAGAGACTTTCTATTCATGAATGTGTTATATCTTGGCATATCTTCAAGTCTATTTTTACAACCCTTGGTAAAGGTTTGTAATTTTATTAACAATACTCCTACATATTAGATTTGTTCCTAGGCATCTTTTTTTAGTCGGGTTTATTAACATATAATTTGCATAAAATAAAATATATTCTTTGTAAGTGTACAGTTTGAGTTTTGACAAGTGTATATAATTTTGTAGCCACTACCATCGCAATCCCCACCACCACCACACAAAAGATAGGGAACATTTCCCTCACCTTAAACGTTTCCCTTGTATCCCTTTGCAACCAATTCTTTTCTCCTACCTACAACCTCAGGCGACCACTGATCTGTGTTCTGTCTTTCAAGTTTTGTTTAATGGAATCATATAGCATGTAGACTTTTGTGTCTGGCTTCTTTCACTTAACCAAGTGAAGATTCATTTATGTTGTATATTTTATTATTATTTATTCTTTATCGTCGCTGAGTAATTAATTTATCTGTTCACTAGTTGATGGATATTTGGGTTGTTTCCACTTTTTGACTATTGTAAATAATGCTGTTCTAATGCTGTTATAAATGATCTTGTCCAGGTTTTGGTTTCACATATGTTTTTGTTTATACTAGTCAAATACCTAAGAGGGGAAATTTTGGGGTTATATGTAAAGTAAGTGTCTAACTTTATTAATAAATGCCACACTGTTCTCCAAAGCCACTATATAATTTTGCATTTTCACTAGCAGTATATAAGAGTCTCAGCTGCTCAGTATCTCTACCTTGGTATCTTCAGCCTTTTTAAAAAAATCAATGAACTTTATTTTAGAACAGTTTTGGACTTACAAACAATGTAAACAGAGTTACGTTCCCCTATTATTAACATCTTATATTAATGTGGCATATTTGTTACAATTGAGAAACTGATATTGATATATTAACTCAAGTGCATAGTTTTCATTTGTGTTCGTTCTTTGTGTTCTACAGTTCTGTGGGTTTTGACGAATGTATGTCATGCATACACCATTACAGTATAATTTCACTGCCCTAAAAATCTCATCTGCTCCACCTATTTATTCATTCCTTCCTCCCGTGTGAACTCCTGGCAACCACTGATCTTTTCATCGTCTCTATTGTTTTACCTTTTCCAAAATATCATATAGTAGAAATCTTACAGTATGTAGCCTTTTAAACTGACTTTTTTTCACTCAGTAATATGCAGTTAAGACGTCTTTATGTCTTCTTCCGATTGGATAGCTCAACCTTTATAGTACTGAGTAATATTCCCTTGTCTGGACGCAGCACAGTTTGTTTTTTCTACTTACTTACTGAACGACCTCTTGGTTGCTTTCAAGTTTTGGCAATTATAAATAAAGCTGCTATTAACAACTGTGAGCAGTTTTTTGTATAGATATAAGTTTTCAGCTCATTTGGATAAATGCCAAGAAGTGCAATTGCTGGATCATGTGGTAAAACTATGTTTACCTTTGTAAGTAATTGCCTGTCTGTCTGTCTTCCAAAGTGGCTATATTATTTTGCATTTTCATCAGCAATGAATGAGCATTCCTGTTGCTCCACATGTTTACCAGCATTTGTTGTTGTCAGCATTTTGGATTTTGGCCATTTTAATAGGTATGTAGTAATACTTCATTGCTGTTTTAATTTTCAATTCTGTAGTGACAGGAGTTGAGCACCTTTTTATATGCCTACTTGTCATCTGTATATCTTTTTTACTGAGCTGTCTGTTCAGCTCTTTTGCCCATTTTTAACTGGATTGTGTCTTTCCTTATCATGGAGTTTTAACAGTTCTTTGTGTATTTTGCATATATGTCCTGTATCAGTAATGTGTTTTGCAAATATTATCTTCCAGTCTATGGTTTGTATTTTTATTTTCTTAACAGTGTCTTTCACAGAGCAACCTTTAAAAATGTTAATGAAGCTCAATGTATCCATTTTTACTATTATGGATCATGCTTTCTTTTCTCCTATGTTATTTCCTAAGAGTTGTATAATTTTGCATTTTACTGTCTGTGATCCATTTTGAGTTAATTTTTGTGAAGGATGTAAGGTCTGCATCTAGTTTCATTTTTTTTTTTTCCTGCATGTGGGGTGTCCAGTTACTGCAGCACCATTTATTGGAAACACAATCTTTTATCTATTGTGATGTCTTCGTTCCTTTGTCCAACATCAACTGAATATATTTGGGTGGGTCTATTTCTGGGGTCTCTATTATGTTCCATTAATCTATTTGTCTACTCTTTTACTGACACTACACTGTCTTGTTTACTGTAGCTGCACAGTAATTCTTGAAGTTGGATAGTGTCTGTCCTCTAACTTTATTTCTCTTCTTCAGCATTGTGTTTAATATTCTGGGTCTTTTGCTTTCTCATATAAACTTCAGAATTCATTTACTGATATTCACAGAATAACTTACAGGGATTTTGGTTCAGATAAAGTTGCATCTATATGTCAATTAACAATAATGAATCTTTCTATTCAACAATATTGAATCTTCCTATCCATGAACATTTGTTATATATCTTGAAATGGAATGAAATATCTCTCCATTTATTCCAATCTTCTTTTATTTTTTTAAGTCAGGCTTTAGAGTTTTATATATATAACTAGGTCTGTACCTAAGCATTTAAATTTTGGGTGCTAACGTGAATGGTTTGTTTTTAGTTTGAAATTCCAGTTGTTCATGGCTGATATATAAGAAAGCAATTGACTTTTGGATATTAGCCTTGTATCCTGCCTTGTCAGTCTAGTGAATATTAGTGGTAGCTCACTGTTGTTTAATTTGCATTTTCCTACGACAAATGATACTGAAAGTTCTTCTTACATGTTTACTAGCTATCTTTGGAGAAATGTCCATTCAAATCATTTGCCCATTTTAAAATTGAGATATTTGTGTTATTATTATTCAGTTGTGGTATGTGTATCTACATACACACACGTATACATATATACAATTATACAATATAATACAAATTATTTAAGAGATCGTATGTCTTTAAAATATTTTCTATCTTTCTGTGGCTTGTCTTCTCATTTTCTTAATGGATTTTCTATTATGACTTGTACCTTTTGTATTCTAAGAAGACTTTGCCTTAACTAAGTTCAAACTTCTCTTTTGTTTTGGTCTAGAATTTTGTAGTTTTAGTTCTTTGATTTGTGTCTTTGATGCATGTTTAGATGATTTCTGTCTTTGGGACAAGGTAAGGTTCCAGGCATATATAAATATATGTTCATATGGATGTCTCATTTTTCCAGCTCCATTTGTTGACAAGATTATCTTTTGCCCACTGAATTACCTTTACACTTGTGTTAAAAATGAATCGACCATGTATGTGTGAATCTACTTCTGGCCTCTATTCTGTTTCTTTGATCTGTTTATGTAACCTTGAAACATTGCCATGCTGTATCAATTATTATAGTCCAGTGGTTCTCAACTGGGGCAATGATCCCCCCCAAGGAACATTTGGCAATGTCTGGAGACATTTTTGTTGTCACAACTGAAGGGACATGCTACTGGCATATTTTAGGTAGAGGCCAGGCAGTTCCCCTACAACAAAGTATTGTCCTGCCCCCAAATGTTTATATTCTTGAGGTTGACAAACTCGGCTATAGCATAATAGTAATCTTGAAATAAGGTATTGTGAATCTCCCAACTTTGTCCTTCATTAAAAAATTAACTTTGGCTATCTTAGATCCTTTGTATTTTATATAATTTGACAAATTGCCTTATCAATTTCTCCCCAGAAATCCTATTGGAACTTTTAATGGGATTGAATTAAATTTATAGATCAATTTGAGAAGAAATAACATCTTAACTATCTTGAATCTCCTGATATATAATATAGCATATCTTTTTATTATTTCTTTCAATTCTCTCAACAATGCTTTGTACTTTTCAGTGTATAGGTGTTGCATATATTTTATTACATTTATATTATTACATGCGTTTGAAGTTATTGTAAATGGCATTAGACAATTTCAACTTCTAGAACATTTATCATAATACTACATGAAAGGAATTGGCAGTAGTGGGTCACTGCCCAGGGGGATGGACAAATAACACTAAGCGTACTTGATCCCAAACCAGGCAAAGTGAGGACCAATGAGAGGCCCAAACTTCACCTGTAGAATGCCCACTTATGTACCTAACCCTGAATTATACCCCACATCTTTAAAATGAAAAATTCGACTTCTGAATGTTTATTATTAATATGTAGAAATACAATTAATTTTGTATATTGACTTTGTATCCTATGGCTTTATGAAAGTTATTTATTAGTTTTAGTGACTTTTTTAGAGTTTTGGTATTTCTGCGTAGATGATTATGCTGTCTGGTAATAAACAAAGTTATATTTCCTCTTCTCAAATTCGTGTCATTTTTTCTTGCTGTCTTAAAAATTTTTTGGTGTGTTTGAACTGGATAAGACCTCTCATAAATTGTTGAATAAAAGTTATTAGAGCAGATCTACTCGGCCTTGCCCCGATCTTATTACAGGAAGTATTCATTCTTTCACCATTGAATATGGTACCAGCTTTAAATTTTTCTCACGTGTTATTTATGAGTTTGAAGGAGTTCCCTTCTATCCATAGTTTGCTGAGGTATTTTATCGTGAATGTATGCTGATTTTTTCAGATGCTTTTTCTGTATGTATTGAAATTATCTTTTTAAAGGTCTGCTGATATGGTGAATTACAGTGGTTGGTTTTTGAGTGTTGAAACACCCTTTCCATTCCCAGGAGAAAACTGCTTGGTCAAGATGTATTAACCTTGTTGTATATTTCTAGATTGCCTTTGGTAATATTTTAATTAAGGATTTGTTTGTGTCTGTGTTTATTAGAGATATTGGTCTCTATTGTTTTTTTCTTAGAAAACATTTGTTTGGTTTTGGTAAAGAGTTACTCTTTACCCAAGTCTCACAAAATGACTTGAGAAGTATTTCTTTTATTTTCTGGAATAATTTGTGTAAAATTGGTATTGTTTCTTTCTTAGGTGCTTTGGTGTAATGCACTAGTTAGTCCAAGGTTTTAAGCAATTAGTTTAATTATAAATTTATTTAATAGATAAAAAGCTTTACAGGTTATTATCTATTTCTACTCAAGTGAGAATTGGTATCTATGCCTTGCAAGGAATTTGTCTAATTCATTTACATTATTAAATGTATTTCCATAAATTTCTAATAATATTTCCCCATTATCTTTTACTGTTTATAAGATTTGTAGTGACCCATTTGTCTTCATTTTTGATAATGGTAATTTTTGCCTTCTTTTTTTCTCTTTATCAGTCTATGTAGAAGTTTACTAGTTTTATTGATCTTTTCAAAGAAATAACGTTTACTTTTGTTGATTTTTTTCTATTGCTTTCTTTTTTTTCTATTTCATTGAATTCTGCTCTTATCTTTATTATTTTCTTCTTTTGCTTGCTTTGGATTTAATTTGCTCTGTATTTTCAAGTGTCTTCAAGTGGAATCTTAGGCCGTTGATTTGAGCTTTTTCTTCTTTATTGTAACCATTTAATGCTATAAATATCTCCATATGCACTTCTTTAGCTGCACTTGGTAGTTTTTGATAATCATATTTTATTTTATGGCTATTTTAATTGAGATCTTTTTTTGATTGCATTTTCTGATTGATATCTGAAAGTTAGTCTTGAATCTTGTAACCTTAAAAATTCTTATTCATTCTTGTAATTTGCTTTGCATTCTTTTGAATTTTGTTTTTTCATTTTTCCTGCAAATAACAATTTTGCCTTTATTTTAAGATTCTTATATTGATGTATACATTTTCCTTATCATTTTGACTATGATATGCAATAGAATATTGATTAGTAATAGGAATGGGACAGTTCTTGTCTTGCTTCTGACTTGATTGAGATTGTTTTTATTTATTTATTTTTTTTGAGTTGGAGTCTCACTCTGTCACCCAGACTGGAGTGCAGTGGCCGCTCCCGGCCACTTCAGCCTCGACCTGCTGGGTTCCGCGATCCTTCCACCTCAGCCTTCCGAGTAGCTGGAACCACAGGCGCGCGCTACCACGCCCGGCTCATTTTTTTGATTGATTGTAGAGATGAGGTCTCGCCAAGTTGCCCGGGCGGGTCTCGAACCCACCGGCTCAGGCAATCCACTCACCTCGGCCTCCCAAAGCGTGGGATTACAGGCTGAGCCACCGAGCCCGGCTGAGATTGTTTTTAAAGTGTCCCCATTTAAAATAAATAAATAAAGCCAGGCTCGGTGGCTCAGCCTGTCATCCCGCGCTTTGGGAGGCCGAGGTGAGTGGATTGCCTGAGCCCGCGGGTTCGAGACCCGCCCGGGCAACTTGGCGAGACCTCATCTCTACAATAAATAAAAAAAAAATCAGCCGGGCGTGGTAGCACATGCCTGTAGTTCTGGCTACTCGGAAGGCTGAGGCGGAAGGATCGCCGGAGCCCAGCAGGGCGAGGCTGCGGTGGCCGGGAGCGGCCACTGCACTCCAGTCTGGGAGACTGAATGAGACTCCAACTCAAAAAATAAATAAATAAATAAAGTGTCCCCATTATGTATAGCATTTGCTAGAGGTTTTTTTTTTTTTTTTTTTTTTTGCAGATATTCATCATCAAATGACAGAAGGGGTTTTTTTGTATTTTTAATTTACTAAGTTTTTTTGTCATGAATGAGAGAATTACAGTGCATGTTTTCTTTTTAATCTGTTGAGTTGCTCACATACTTTTGTTATACCATGTTAACCTATTTTAAAAATTACAATAGGTAATTCAACCCCTCCGTTTTCAGAATTGCGAACTGCACTGATAGTTATTGAGCTGTCCTTTCATTTATGAAATAAATTTACTCGATTGTGGATTATATGTGGCTGGATTTACTTTTTAAAAAACGGTATCTATGTTTATAAGTTGATTTTACCATTTCTGTTCAATTTTGGTGTCAATATTACACTGAGCTAAAAAAAATGGTTTTCATGGCTTTTATCCTTTTCCAGTTTCTGGAACAGTTTGGAGAAAATAAGAATGAACTGTTCTTGATAGTTTAGTAAAACAAATTTTGTGTGTTCGCATTGCTCTTTTATTGCAAGGTATGAGGAGGATGATTTGTTTTCTAACTTCCTGGTTCAATTTCTGTTCTAGTCCTCTTTGTTATTTCTTCTGTTGTTTTCACAGGAAATGATTCATTTCTTCTGGTTTTGAATGTAATGTAATGTCTAAAACTGTTCATCGTATTCTCTTATGGTTTAAAAATTGTTTTGATTTTTGCTAAAAGTATATGAGGATTTAGTTTGAAATCAAATATTTCTCCAAGATTTGTATGAACAACAGTAGTTGCCTACTCAGCTTCCAGAAGCAACAATTTTCAACCCTTTCAAATTATTCTTTTGGTATCTATAGTTTATCCCTAAATAGCATGCTTATACCAATCCTTCTTAATGTTAAATGTTTAGACACAGTTATTCATTTACCACTCTGGAAAATATATATATATATATCTTTAACCTCCCTACTTGTGCAACATATATGTTTCTTCTCCCACCCCATGCTCTTTTTTTAGTTGCTGCATAGCATTGATTTAATTTTTTGTTTATTATTGTCACTAGATCAGTGCCATTCATAGCTGAGCCAGATAATATATTGTCTCAGTTTCCTGTTTCTACTGTAACAAATTACCACAACATAGTGATTAAAAACAACGTAAATGCATCTTTTAGCCATTCTGGAGGTTTTTCAGGACTAAAGTCAAGGTGTTGACAGGGCTGTGTTCCGTTCTGGAAGCTCTGGGGAGAACTTATTTCCTTGTCTTTTCCAACTTTTAGAGACCTTCTGAACTCTTTTCCTCCTAGCCCCTTCCTCCGTCTTCAAAGTCAGCAATGACCAGGTGTCTTTTTCACATCATATCACTCTGACACTGACTCTTCTGTTTCCCACTTCCACTTTTAAAGACTCCTGTGATTATATTGGACCACTCAGATAATCCCAAATAATCTCCCTATTTTAAAGTCGGCTGATTAGTAACTTTTATTTGATCTGGTACTTTAATTCTCCTTTTTTTCTGTAACATAACATACTTACAGATTCTGGGGATCAGTGCACTGACATCTTTGGAATGCCATTGTTCTGCCTACCATATATATTAGCATTCCTTTTCCTTTTCTGTACAAAATTTCGTTTTGCTTTTCTTAGAATAATTATTTTTTCAAAAATGTGCTACCATTTATATATGTATTTACCACGAATTCAAGCTCAGGCTCTCTGCTTGGGGTCTACATCTCTTCTCAGTACATGCAGACATACAAAATATTTTATTAGTTTTATCTTCTTGAAGTTACTTCTTCTGCCCTATTACAATCTGGACTAGTTTCTCTCTCTGCTCTGTTCATAGCTGTCATCTGGGAATCTCCGTGAGCATCCTTAGATTTTCTTCTCTTTTCTCTTGAGTTGGACTCCCTGTTTCTTTCATCATTTAATCTCTCTGTTTTGTAAGGTCACATTCTCAACTGCAGAGAGGTAAATGTTTTTGAGAACCTGCTGTCTAAAATGTATTTATTCTACCTTTACATTTTACTACTGGTTTAGGTATAGGTTTCTAAGTTGGAAATTATTTCCCTTCAGAAGTTTGAAAGTATTGCCCTGCTGCCTTCTAGCTTCCAGAGTAGCTGTTAGGGAGTCTGAAGCCTATTATTATTATTATTATTATTTCCATATTGGCCCTACTAGTCTGGTTTTATAATTT
Organism: Tarsius wallacei; assembly: GCA_963574415.1. Classification (NCBI taxonomy): domain Eukaryota; kingdom Metazoa; phylum Chordata; class Mammalia; order Primates; family Tarsiidae; genus Tarsius; species Tarsius wallacei. The sequence goes on from CAUYQG010299480.1 coordinate 27,192, forward strand.
TCTTACTTTTTCTCCATTCCATCTCTTTGTTAAATGCTCTTTATTTTGGAAGATATCTTCCACTTTGTCTCCTAGCCATTCTATAGCGTTTTACATTTCCTCTGTTATGATTTTACTTTCCAATTTTTAAAAAACACTTATCTTTGAAAAAACTTTTTCCTTTTTATGGAAACTTATTTTTTTTAATGAATGCAATAGTTTGATCTCTAATTTTATTTATTTTAATGCCATAACTTTGAATACTTTTTTTCCTTCTTTTCTTTCCAAATTTCTTTTTTAGAAGTTTTGTTGTTTATCTTTCATGTTAGAGGCTTTCCTCATGGGTCTTGTGTACCTTGTTTATTTGCTCCTATGTAAGAGAGAAACATTAAAAACCGATTGGAAATGCTGAGTGAGGTAGTGTATTATCTGCTGAGGTTGTTTTGTTGATAACTATAGTATCAATGTCTCTAAGTCTTTTGGACTGAGAGGTTTCAGTAAAAATTGATATTTCAAGTGTCTTATTTAGAGGATCCAGACCCAATTTCTTGTATCCTGAGTGATAAGTAGCTTTGGAGGTGTTTTTGTGATAAATTGTGGGTATTTTTGGGGGGGGAGTATCATCTTCCTTTCTCTTTGTTCTTTTGGTTTATAAATTAAAATAAATCGTTTTATTGTCATTTTAATGGGGTTTTAAGATGATGCAGAAGCAAATGCTTATGTTCAATAGGCTATCTTTAATTGGAAAGGACTCAAGATTTTAAAATATCTTGTAATTTTGGTAGTTATTTCTTGTATTTTCTCTTTTCAGGGTTTGTATATGGTACATTCTTTTAGTTTAGTATCGATGCAAGTGTCTTTCTTTCGCCACCACTCTTAAATAATGATTAAAATTTGAGATGTATATACGTGTGTGTGTGTATACTTGGCCACTATAACACTTTTTTTTCCTCTTTATTTTAAAGATATGGGGTACAGTTCAGCGTTAGGTATACAAATGTTCATTATGCAGGTACCCTTGTTGATGAGGTGTGCCCCCCCCTTCCTCTGGCAGTTTTCCTCAACTGCCAATCCCACCCCCCCCTCCATTATAACACTTTTATATTCAGTATTTTCTACATCTGGAACGTAATAGGCTTTGGTTGGAGCTTCTAAGTCTATTTTTCAGGCCTCAAAACATCTCTTTCATTTGATCAATTTCTTCATTTTTAATCTTTCTAGTGTTTCATTCTGCGTATGTTCTTTAGAAATGTCTTAACATTCACTAATTCTTGCCTTGGCCATATCAAATGTAGGTTTTATGCTGTCTTTTCAGAGTCTATATTCTTGATACAGGAGTTATATTTTTAAACATACATCATTTCTGTCTCACATCTTTTTAATTTTTAAAATTTTTAATCTTTAAAATTATTTTTATTCTTTCCATTTTCCAGACCCCATCCTATCCAAAATACCAATTTCTCCCACCAGGCTGATGTAGCCATTCTCAGCCTTGGCTGCACATTGGAAACATCTGAGGAGTTTTATTTATTTATTTATTTTTGGTTAATTCGTCAGTGTCTTTTTTTTATTATTTATAAATCATGTTTAGAAAAGGAAATCATATGCAAACATTTTTGGAAGAAACAGGATATACATGCCATTTTCAGAAGTCTCTAGATTTTGGTTGCATTATCAGTATCTCAATACCAACATTTTACTAATATATGGGCACAATGTTATGTATTTTTCATATATGCAATGATTATACATACAATTTTTCAACAGCCAACACATCTTTTTGTTTTAAGTTCTTGTTCTTGCTTTTCACAGACCTTATTTCTTTTGTTCTTTAGGGTGTTAAACATTCACTTTTAAGCTCTTTTCAAATTGCTGTATTTCTCTGGGACTGCAAGTTTACATTTATTGAATTTAAGTTTACTTGTCTTTCAACAAGACTTTTTATAAACTTTAAAATTCTATCTTGAGCCAGATGCGGTGGCTCACGCCTGTAATTCCAGCATGTTTGGAAGCTGAGGCTCTAGGATTGCCTGAGCCCAGGAGTTCAAGACCAGCCTTGGCAACATGGCGAGATCTCGTTTCTACAGTACATCAAAAAATTAGTCAGGTGTGGTGGCGAGCACCTGTATTCCCAGCTACTTGGAATGCTGAAGCAGAAAAATCATCTGAACCCAGCAGATTGAGGCTGTGGTAGCTGCGATCGTGCCACTGCACTCCAGCTTGGGTGACAGAGTGAGACTCTGACTTAAAAAAATTCTAATTCCATGTTTTTTCCCTCTGCTATTCTTAACTTCTCGTAGGTCTGGCTGGATTCAGTGTTATTTGATCAGTCTCCAGTTCAGAACCTGTCGCTGAGGCTGGAGTGCAATGGCACACTCACGGTCACCAAAGCCTCCACCTACTGGGCCTAGGTGATCCTTCCACCTCAGCCTTTTAAGTAACTGGAACTTTACAGGCGTGCGCCACCATGTCTGGCTAATATTTTGATTTATTGTAGAGATGAGGTCTCACCAAGTTACCCAGGCTGGTCTCGAACCCGTGGGCTCAGGCAATCCTCTCACCTCCGCCGCCCAAATTGCTGGGATTATAGGCATCAGTTCTTAAGTTGGCAGTTTGGAGCTTTTGTTCCTTGGGGATACCAAAAGTCGAGTTTTTGAGGCACTAGGTGGCGCGATGTAAGTGTTTAGTTGCATAACTATCTCTACTGCTACCTGGACAATATTAGTTGCCAGTCTCAGTTTCTTGTGTTGGCTGGTCATAGTATTTTAAAAGTTATTCTTTATAGGAGTCCCTGCCTCATCTCTGTGTTTTCCTCAATGATCTAACTCTGCTACTTTGTTGCATCTTCACTGTTACTGGTTTACGTTATCCCACCGTGGTTGAACTTCTGACTGCTTCTTTCTGTTTTCCAGTGGGTGAATGGCTTTAGCCCCCTAGATCCCATCCCCAGTCCATTGGTAAGGTTTTTTTTTTTTTCAGTTCCATGGACATATTTTTTTTCTTTTCTTTAACAATTGTGGTTGCGTTCTTATTTTTTAACATAAATTTTTTGATTAGCTGTCATTAAGGTATTCCACGTTTGAAGCTGAGAAGAGGATTTTTCCTATGTGGACTCAAATGCTAGTTTGACGTGATATTGTCCTTGGGGATTTCTAGATGGATAATATATTATTCTTCAAATAATGACTACTCACCATTTGGGGCCTTGATTATAAAGAGTTCTTCTCCCTCATTAGTTTTCCATGCTTAATCTGTAACCGTAGAGTATAACATTCATATATCTGAGTATTATTTTAGGCTGTGAAGCAACAGAGACATGTATCCACTCAGGTCTGGTTAGGCAGGCAGGTGTTTTTGACTTTGGGAGTTTTAGACTTGCCTAAAACTAGGGCCCCAGACTGAGATCAAAGGCATTTTTTTAGTTCAGGTGAGTAGCAATGGTTACCTCAGCAGGAGAATATTATTGTGACAGATAAGAAGAGAGGGCAAGAGTGTGGAAAAAGTCATGGTTGCCAATAACGTTGGAACTTTAAACAGAAAAAGAAAAAAATAGATGAGGAAGCAACTATCTTCAGGATGAAGACCATGGTTTTGATGGGTTCAAGAGGAGTAAATGAGACTGATGGAGGATTTTGCCACGCTCTGAATGCATCTTTAAGGTGTGGAGGCATGATTCCATTGTGTTGGAGACCGTGAAAGGAAGCTGGCTGGTGCTGATAGTGAGTAGTATGAGTTGAGGCTGGGGAGTTAGGGTTTTGTTACTTCTTAAAGGACCTTGTAAGCCAAATTCAAGAATGTAGTCTTTTCCCTGGGAGCAGTGGGGAGCCTTTAAATAGTTTTAAGCAAGGGAGTAAAGCAATCTGATTTGCATTTTTATGGCCCCCTCTGGTTGCTGTGCGAAGAACAGATTAATGCTGCAGAAGGGCAGCTAAAGTGAATGTGAGGAGGCCAGCAATGCTGCTTTCACCGAGGGGGTATCTGAAGAGAGAGAGATGGGTTTGAGAGGTATATTGGAGGTAGAGTAACAGGAATAATGAATGGAATATTTAGCAAACACTAGAAGTCTGGTATGGCTGAACTTGTAGCTTTCCTCGCGTTTCTTTTGTTCAATTTATTTCCTATCAGTTTTTCTGACCTGTCTCACTCACCCTTATAGACCGAGTTATTGTTCTTACTTCTCCTTTAATTCAGTTCTTTCATCTTTAATCTCCAACCTTCGGCTTTCTTCTACTGACACAGGGCTGTGTTTTTGTGTTGGGATCTCTTAATCAGACTACTCATTTTCTTCCTGCACCTTGGCGACCTATTAAGAGCATTCTCCGTTTGTAGTGATCCATCGTTTTCTCCCAACTCCTTTCTTGCTTTCAATTTGTCTTTCTTAGTTTTCAGCTGGGACTAGCTTGAGAAAGAAACTCTAACTCTTGGGGAGTGGGTGTATGCTTGCCAAATGTTTGCAAAAAGTATCTCATTGTACAAGTGGTATTCCAGCTGCATTAACACCCAGGCAGAAATTTGTAAATACTCAATTTTCGGGCTCACGCTCATCTTTACTCATGGAGTGATTTCTTCCTGCTTTCTGAGTGCCTGTTTAGAAGTCTGTAAATGACGCAGTCTCCAGAAGCATTTGGGGGCCCTGTGCCGTGTCCGTGCTGCAGCAGTGCTAGTGGTTATATACACAGTGGAGGCCGGAGGCTGAAATGGGTATACATGGATGTAACCGTCCTTTATTTTTGTGTCTGGTCTGCATATCCCCCATTTTTAGATAAAAGCAGGTTGCCTGAACTATGTACATTGCACATTCCTGTTTATAGCTCCTGTACCCTGGGGACAAACTACAAATCTGCAGTTACTCTTTAGTATACAGCTTCATCTGTCTGCCTGCAGCCCCAGGGACTACTATTGAGAGTAGCTCTTTGGATGAGAGGCGGGACACCGCAGCAAAGCAGCCAGGACTCTGAATCACTGTCTGCAGGGTGCATGTTTTAGAATCTGGGTGCTGAGTAAGAAGAGACTATGAGTCAGTGCACTGTTAGGATGGGGCCAGTTGTAAATCGGGCCAGCAATGTGAAGAGATTGTGCAAATGAGACAGGGTGTCTCTCCTTCCTTGGTGATTTAGTACCTAAATTACTGTCTCTAATTGGTGGATCTGTGAATCTCTGTAAATGGTTTTATTGCTTTGCCCAGTACCTCACAGGGGCAAGTAAGAGAATACTTTTAACTATTACCCGTATTCTTATAAAAAAGATGTTTAAGGATGTATAAAAAATACATATGCATTCCACTTTTGATGGGCAGTAGGGTTGGTTCCATGGTTTTGCTATCGTAATAGTGTGGCAATGAACATGTATGTGCAGGTGTCTTTTTTGTAGAACGATTTGTGTTCCTCCAGTTATATTTCCAGGAGGGGGATTGCTGGATCATATGGAAGGTTAATTTTTAGTTCCCTTAGGTATCACCACACTGTTTTCCATAGAGGTTGGACTAGCTTGCCTTCCCACCAACAGTGTAGAGTTGTCCCTTTTTCCTCACATCTGCGCCAGCATCTAATTTATTTTATTTTATTTATTAAATGTTGGCCAACTTGACTGGGGTAAGGTGGTATCTCAGTATGGTTTTGATTTGCCCAAACTTCCCCTGCACATAGATTACTTATGTACCTAATCCTGGCTTGTACCCCACATCTTTAAAATAAAATAAAGTATTAGAAAAAAAGAAATACATATGGACGGGTGACAGCACTGCAGATGTTTTGATGTGCTACAGCTTTAACCAGGATTTGGCTGTAGATCTTATGGCCACGCTTGACAAACTCAGTGTTCACTTGTTGGAGATCCTGTGTTATTGATCTCTACAGAACTACTCATGTATATTCAAGGTCTCCTTCGTGAACCCCTTTCTTGAACATTTGTGGTAGTTTTTTCATGAAAGACAAAAAGATTTTAACTTTCAGTTTAACATCTATTCGTTTAGTTTGTGAAATTTATCAGTTCACTAGGCTAGTTGTTGAAGATATAATGGCGAATTAGAGAGACCTGGTCCTTGCTCTCTTGGAGCTCACCATCTGAAAGGGATTTAAACAAGTAATTTTCAGGTGAACGGAATGCTATGGAGAAGCAGCAAAGAGTGTTATAAAGAAATTACGATGCAGATTTAGTTTAGTGGGGAACATGACAGGCAAAATATATTTACTGAAATAATGTTTACTCTTAGTATGTGAAGATCTGTAGCTGTTAACCATTCCATTAGTGATGGGCATGAAAATATTCCAGGCAGAGGGAACAGGTCATGTGAAGGCCTTGATTATGGAAAATCCATGTTGCTTTCTGAGAGGTGAGAGAAGGCCAGTATGGCAGGAGAGTAGGGAGTGAGAGATGATAGCATAAAGTACCATGTGGTGTTTGGACCCAATTCCAAGGCCATACAGGAGTTATTAAAGGGCTTTGAACAGGGATGACAGAGTCAAATTAGCAGTTTTCAAAACTCATTCTGGCAGCAGGGAATGGATTGGTTGTCAGGGAAGTCAGAAGTAGATATGGAGGGAGAATTAGGTGATGAGAGCTAACGATACTGACTCCATCTATGGTGGTGCCAGAGGAGACGAAGGGTAATCAAGTGGCGGTATAACATACCTGCCTCATGGGGTTGTCCTCAGGGCTAAACAACTTCAGAAATGTAAAGTGCTTAGAGCAGTGCCTAACACAGATCATGTTTCATCAATTTAATGAAGCACATTTTCTTCCTGTATTTTAACATTTCCCAAATCAGAATGAGTCTTTTTAAAAAATTTAGATTCAGGGGGTACACGTGTGTTCATCACATGGGCAAATTGTGTAGTTTCTGAAGCCTAACCTCTCTGTACTCCCCTCTTACTGGTGTCTCTAGTGTCTCTTATTTTCATATTTGCGATTGCTTAGCTCCCATATATGGAGTGAGGACATGTGGTGTTTAGTTTTCTGTTTCTGAATCAGTTCAGTTAGTATGATGATCTCCAGCTCCACCCATGTTGCTGCAAAGGACATGATTTCATTCTTTTTTATGACTGCATAGTATTCCATGATGTATATATACCACATATTCTTTATCCAGTCAATTGTTGGTGGGCACTGAGGTTGGTTCCATAATTTTGCTATTTGAATAGTGCTGCAATGAACATACATGTATCTTTTTTATATATTGATTTCTTTTCATTTGAGCAGATCCCTAGTAGTGGGATTCCTGGGTCAAATGGTAATTCAATTTTTAGTTCTTCGAGGAATCTCCAGACTGTTTTCCATAGAGGTTGAACTTGTTTACAATCCCAGCAATGGTGGATGAGCGTTCCCTTTTCTCCACAATCGTACCGGTTGTTATTCTTTGATTTTTTTTTATTTTTGAGTTGGAGTCTTACTCTATCACCCAGGCTGGAGGGCAGTGGCATGCTCTCAGCCGCCACAGCCTCAACCTGTTGGACTCCGGCGATCCTTCTTCTTCAGTCTTCTAAGTAGCTGGAACTACAGGTGCGCACCATCATGCCTAGCTAATTTTTTTTTTTTTATTTATTGTAGAGATGAGGTCTCGCCAAGTTGCCTGGGCTGGTCTCGAACGTGTGGGATCAGGCAATCCCCTCAGCCTCCCAAAGTGCTGGGATTACAGGCTGAGCCACCGAGCCCAGCCTATTCTTTGACTTTCTAATAATAGCTATTCTGACTGGTGTCAGGTGATATCTCATTGTGGTTTTAATTTGCATTTCTCTGATGATAAGTGATGTTGAGCATTTTTTCATATGTTTGTTGGTTGCTTACATAGGAAAAATCATGTAAGGAAACTCTTAGAAGTAAGATAGAATTTTGCTGTGCCTACCTTAGGACTGAGTTCAGAGTAGAACTGAGTGTGAAGAGTTGAGTCTGAGGGACTTGACTTCACTTGGGAGTTATCAATTCACCTGCACTTGTGAATACATAGCAAGTTAAGCAGTATGATTTGTAAGAGCACTTCTTGTAAAGACTGAATATCTCTTAATCCAGAAAGAAGATTAACCCTGTCTATCACTTGTGCAACTTCCTTTCTGCACTAAGCATGATTTTAGTTTGTTTAACAAAAATATAATCCTACCCATCCAGTGAGATAGGTGATGGTATCCTGTACTTGCATATGACAAGTCAAACCTCTGAAACTCCAAGGTCATATGCAGTTATTCTGATCTGGGATTTGAACTTGGGTCTGTGTGATTCCAAAATGTTTTACTTACTGTAGGCTGTGTCTTAAAATGCCCATTTCTGAGTTAAGGGAGAGAATCTGACATGTACTTGGATAGCCTTAAATAATATTACCTCCTCATTTCTTCCATGAATAATTATTGATTGCTGATATGCCAGGCACTATGTAAGAAGCAGAAGATACAGAAGTAAACAAAACAGAAAAAATGATCTTGCTCTTGTGGAATTTATAGTCTAGTGGGGGAAGAAAGACATTAATTTTAATTTCATGAATAAATGATTAGGAATTATGAGAAGTTGTAGGAAAGAGACACACAAGGTTCTGTTGTAGGGGAAAGCAGAAGACAATTTAGATAAGACAACCAGAGATGGCTTTTCTAAAAATATGTTATTTAACCTGAACCTAAAGGATAAAAAAAAATAACCTAAAGGATAAAAAGGAATCTACCATGCAAAGTGAGGTTTGGAAGAGCTTTCTCGGCCTATCCATTGGCTTTGAGATAGGAAGAAGCATGTTTTGTTCAAGAAGAACATTGAGGCGGGAGAATAGAGCAAAAATGGACTAGCAGATTGGGATAGCTCTCCTTCAGTTGGGGGAATATAAATAGAAACCAAGAGAGCAATTCAAAGGATATTAAGCTATACTGGAGAATCTGGAAGTCACCACTGTAGCTAACTAACCAAGTGCAACATCATAACACAAAAAAATCTTGTGTCTCCTGATGTGATGTGCTAAGAAAGACGCAAAATTACGTGTATAGTGCTCTTGCCAAAAATTCATAACCCCAGTCTAATCATGAGAAAACATCAGACAAATTCAGATTAAGGGACATCCTACAAAATAATGGATATTTTCCTCTTCAAAAATGTCAATGTAATGAAAGACAATAAACACTGGGGAAATGTTTCGTATTAAAGGGAACTAAAGAGACATGACAACTAAATGTGTGATCTTCGATTGGATCCTGAACTGCTAATTATCTCTATAAAGAACATTATTGGACTGACTGGTGAAATTTGGATATGATAGCTGTTATATCGGTGATTAATTTATTTATTTTGATCATTATATATCAGTAGATTATATGAGTATGATAGTGTTATTTAGAAAATTCATAATGAAATATTTACAGGTATAGAGGCTTAATGTGACAAATCTAAACAACTGGTGAATATGGACAAAGAGTATGCTCTATTTTTGGAATTCATTTGAAATTATTTTCAAGTAAAAACAAAGAAAACAGTTAAATAAAACCAGTGTGGGCAAATAGAAAGCATATTATAATAGGAGAAATGAATGACATAAATAGCTTTTACCAGGGCAGTTGGAGATGGTGATGGCAGCTGCATGGGGGTAGAGCAGGGGATAATTAGCCTGATTCAAAATAACATTTAGAAATAGAATGGGCAGGGCTTGACGACGGTGTAGATATGGTCGACGATGTGGAAAAAATCAAGGTATTGGCATTGCAAGAGACAGTGATACACAGGGTTCAAATTCTTCCTGTCATTTACGTGATTTTTGACCATGGGCAACTAACCGGACCCTTCTCACTCAATTGCTAGGAGTAGTTTCAATACCAGCTATCTCATGGGAATGGAGCGAGATTAAAATATCTAGATTATTAGCTTCTATGTAGTATTCATTAAGCATCTAGGGATGCTGTGAGGAAAAGCTTTTAACATTTTTTCCATTAAGTTTTATGTTTGCTATAGATTTTTTGGTGATACATTTTATCAGATTAAAAAAGTTTCCTTCTATTTCTAGTTTGCTAATAGTTTTTATGAGAAATGGTTATTGCATAAAGATTTGATGAAATTTATAAATTGAGATGATAATGAGTTCTTTCCTTAACCTGTTAATATTGTGAATTACTTTTATTTTTCAAATATTACAGAAAATTTGCATTCCTGGAATTAACTCAATTTGGTTGTGATGTATTATTCTTTTTATTTATTGCTGGATTTGGTTAGCTGATATTTTGTTTAGAATTTTTTGCATCTTTGTTCCTTAGAGAGATTGACCTGTAAAAGTTTCTCTTCTAATGCCCTGGTTAAATTTTGGTATGAAGGATCTGCTGACCTTAGAAAATGACTATTTTATAAAATTGGTTGTGTAAGGTTGACGTTATATACATTTTAAATGTTTGTAGAAGGTAATAGTGAAGTCATTTAAACTTTACACTCTTTAGAGAGTTTTAAGTTATAGATTCAATTTCTTTAATACTTTAATTCTGTTCTGATTTTCTATTTTGACTTAAGTTAGTTTTGGTAGCTTGCATTTTTCTAGCAACTTGCACATTTTAATTATATTTTCAAGTTAATGGCATTAATGTTTTCATGGTATCTTATGATCTTTGTAATATTTGTAGGACTAGTAGTTTTATTCTTTTCATTCCATACTTTGATCATATTCTTCATTGTTCCTTCTAAAAGCTTATCCATTTTGTTATTCTTTTCCAAAAAAACTCCAGGTTTTGTCAATCCTCTTGATTGTACAGTACATTTGTTTTTTTCTTTGATTATTTTCCAGTCCTTTCTTGCTTAATTACTTCTGCTTTCTTTTAGTTTAATTTGCTCTTATTTTTCTAACTTCATGAAATGATGCTTAGCTCACTGATTTTCAATTTTTCTTAGCCAATACATTTTGTTAAGACCAAAAATATCCCTTTAAGCATTACTTTAGCTGTGTCCTACAAGTTTTGATACTCATTATTTTCAATAGTATGCCATTTACAATACTGTCTAATTTCCAATGTGACTTTTCCCTCAACCCAGAGTTATTTAGAAGTGTACTTCTTAATTTTCAAATGATGAGGATTTTCTATTCTAATTGTTTGATTTTTTATTTCTTGCTCAGTTGCACTGTGGCCAAAGCATACACTGTAGAATTTCTGTCCTTTGCAATTTGTTGAAAGTAGCTTCATGGCCTAGAACAGAAGTCATCAAATTATGGTCCACATGTCCACTGTTTTTCTATGGTCCACAAGTATTTCTTATACGTTTAAAAGGTGGTTTAATAAACAACAAAAATATCTATGTGACAGAGATTGTATGAGGCTCACAAAATCTAAAGAATTTATTCTCTGGCCCTTTCCAGAAGACATTTGCTGAATTCACTATCTGGCCCTTTACAAAAAAATTGCTTTGCTCTCTCCTGGCTTCAAATATGGTCAGTGTATGTAAATATTGCGTGTGTTTGTGAAAAAAATGTGTACTTTGCATTTGCTGAGTTTAGTGTTCCACGTGCCAGTTAGGTCCAGTTTGTTAATGTTATTCAGATACCATATATCCTTACTGATATTTTTCCCTTGTTTTGTCAGTTACTGGGAGGGATGTATTAATATCTCCCACGATGATTCTGTATTTGCCTATTTCTCATTGTGGTTTGCCTACTTTTTCTTGATCTCATGTATTACTTTATATCTTTTGAGGCAATATTAGGTGCATGCAAATTTAGAATTGTTATATCTTCCTGGTGAATGAAATCTTTTATCATTCTGAAATGTCCCTCTTTACTGCTAGTAACGATTTTTCCCTTAATGTCTCTGCTTTGTCTGATATTAATTTCACCATACTAGCTTTATTTTTATTAATTTTTGATTGATATACCCCTTTCCATCTTGTCTTTTTAACAGTTCTGTTTCCTTATATTTTAGGTGTGTGTCTTTTATGCAACACATAGTATTTGCAAATTCTATCCGATAACATTTATTTTTAATCAGAACATTTAATCAGTGTATATATAATATGATTATTGGTATATTTTGTTACAAATATCCATTATTATACAACGCTTTCTATTTGCTTCAACTGCTTTTAAAATAGTTTACTAGACTATGAACTATTGAGATTATGGGGATACAATGTCTATGCAGGATGGACAACATGGTGTGTCATGGGATATAAAAGAATGTGGCTTGAGATTATAGAGCAGATATAAGCTTGTTATAAATATAGAGCTCAAGAGTTAGTCTGGGGTCAGAACATGATGTTAATTTTTGCTTGTATTAGTAATTTACCCTTGAAGCCATTGAGGTATTTCAAGTGATGAGGGAACTGCTGACAAATCAGATTTTGAAATGCTAAACTTGGCTGCAGCTTGTATGTTGGATTAGAAGGAGACAAGAGAAGATTCCAGAAAACCAGTTAGCATAGTGTCACACACGAAGTGAATGCTTAGTAAATATTTCTTGTGTGAATGAGGCTTTCGCAGTAGCCAAGAGTGAGTTCGCGATGGCTTACAGTAGGGTTTTGGAGGAACATTTGAAGAGAAATGAATGTTTTTGAGGAGGCCTTAGAGGGTAAAATCGATAGACATTTAGATGGAATAGATATGGGGACTGCTGGAGAGGGAGATGGGAAAAACCTCTAGTTGGGTAGGTGACGGTACTTGTCCACTGAGATAGGAAATGATGGAAGAATGTTTGGCTTTGAAAGAATGCTGGTACCCAGAGAAATGAATTCAGTCACACAGTTCAAAAATAAAATAAGAGAAATAAAGATATGCAACACAAAAATTGCTTTTATCACAATCCTCATGAATCCTTTTCTCTTTCCCCAACACTACAACTAACTTTGAAATTAACATTTTAGTTTTCCCCCCACAGGGTTTTTTGTTTTGCTTTGTTAAAAATGCAACTATCTTGTTGTTTTAGGGTTTATTTCTCTGATTGTTATTAAAGTTGAATATATTTTTATGTTTGTCATCCTTTTGATCCCACAGTATTTCTTTGTGATTAATCTGTTCTCACATGTGTCTTGATATTGTAGATGCCGGTGTTTTGGTGCATGCACAAAGGTTCATACCTTTGCTTAATTTTTTCTTTGGTTTCATGTTTTAATTACTGATTTACATTAGCTCCTTATATGTCAGGAATGTTAATATATTGTTTCTTTTTTTTTTTTTTTTGAGTTGGCGTCTCACTCCGTCGCCCAGACCGGAGCGCAGTGGCCGCTCCCGGCCACCGCAGCCTCGACCTGCTGGGCTCCGGCGATCCTTCCGCCTCAGCCTTCCAAGTAGCCGGAATTACAGGCGCGCGCTACCACGCCCGGCTAGTTTTTTTATTTGTTGTAGAGATGAGGTCTCGCCAAGTTGCCCAGGCGGGTCTCGAACCCGCGGGCTCAGGCAATCCACTCACCTCGGCCTCCTAAAGCGCTGGGATTACAGGCTGAGCCACCGAGCCTGGCTAATATATTGTTTCTAAACCCTAGTTTATTGCCAACTTTTTTGATAGAGTATTTGTTACAGATAAGTTTAAAAATAAAAATGTACATAAATCTCTTGGTCTTTCCCAAGTTCATAAAAATCTGCTCCTACATTTTGAATATAGTATTTTTTGTTTATGCTTAGTGTCATTATATTCCATTGTGCACAAAGGTCTGATTTTTTCCCCCCTAAATGAATAGTCATTTGTTCTGTGAAATATATTGAATAGTCCAAAATTTCCCCATTGATCATAAATTGCTCCTTCGTCTAACACGAATTTCCTGTATATATCTGAATCTGTTTCTGGAGCCCTTGGTTTAATAACACTGATACTATCCCATTTTTACCTCAGTACCAAACTTTAATTTTTAAAGATTTTTTTCAAATAAGTAATTCATGCACCAGGGTCCTAATTTAAAGGATACAAAGTGGCGTGCAATGAAAATAAACCTGTTTCCCATTTTTACTCAAGTACCACTCAGTTCCCCCCCAGGAGACAACACCTATTACCAGCGTTTTGGTGCATACATAATGACAGAAAAATAGTCCAGTACTACAGTGTTTTATTTCTATAAATTTATAGTATGTTTTGTTGTTTATTAGGTCAAATACCCTCTTATGGTTTTTTAAATAGTTGCAAAGATTTCCTTACAAAAGTTAAAAATAAGCTTGTTTTTAATTTATTTTCATTTTATGTTGTTATTATTATTATTATTATTTCCAAGACAAGAGCTGACTCCACTGCCCAGGTTGGAGTGCAGAGACATGGTCATAGCTCACTATAACTTTGAACTCCTAGGCTCAAGCAATCTTCTTGCCTTAGCCTTCCGAATAGCTGGGACTACGGGTACACTACCACACCTGGCTGATTTTTTAATATTTGTGGAGACGAGGTCTTGCTATGTTACCCAGGCTGGTCTGAAACTCCTAGCCTCAAACAATCCTCCTGACTTGGCCTCCCAAAGTACAAGGATTATACTTTATTTTTAATTGACAAATTAAAAATACATATACATCTTTAAAATAAATAAAGGAAAAAATCAAATTAAAAAGTATACATTTAATGTGGAGCTAATTAACATACGCACGACTTCACATCCTTTTGGTGAGAACACTTGAAATCTACTCTTCTAGCAATTTTCAAGCATACAGTAGATGTCATTAATTATAGTCATCATGGTGTGCAATAGATCTCTTGAATTTATTCCACTTGTCTAACTGAAATTTTGTATTTTTTGGCTGACATCTTACTATTTATCTTAAAGAAATTGTGTTGGGATTTTTACTATAAGTACGTTGAATGACAGAAAAACTTGGGACTATTGGTATCTTTTATCTTTAAAATAATTAGCTCTCCTTGACCAGAAACAAGTTGTTTTCATTTATTCAGGTATTCTTTTCAGCAGTTTGTTTAAAGTAAGCTTTTAAAAACTGAAGTGTAGCATACATACACAAATGCAAAATCATAAGTGTATAGCTAAATGAATTTTTGTTAAATGTACAAGCCTGTGTAACCACTATCTGGATCAGAAAATATAAAATGCTCAAGAACCATCTCTTCATGTGTTTTCACAGTCATTTTCCATACTCCTCTCCCCAAAGATAACTAATATACTGATTTCTTATACTAATTTCATTTGTTCTTAAACTTTGTGTAAGTGGGATCATACTCCTTTGTACTTCATTATGTATTTCCTTGTGCATGGCTTGTTTTGCTCGACATAATATTGTTTAGATTCATGCATGTTATTGCAAAAGCTATAATTCATTAATTTTTACTACTGTGCAGTATTTCAGTTTATAAATAAACCACAACTTATTTATGTACCTTCTACTGTTGGGCATTTGGGTTGTGTCTAGTTTTATACTATGATGAGTAATGTTGCAGTAAAACATTTGTATAAATTTATTTTACTAAACACATATCCACATTTCTTTGTCCATATAGCTCGTTAGTTGCTGGGCCATAGAGTATGCATATGATCATCTTATTAGATACTGCCCAAAAATTTCCAAAATTTTTTGCACAGATGTACACATCTACCAGCATTGGATAAGAGTGCCTATGGCTCTCCATCCTGTGTATCAGATAGTACTGTTTTAAGTTTTAATGTTAGCTATTGTAATGTTTATGTTTGGTATTTCATCATAGTAGTTTAAATTTTTCATTTCCCTAATGACTTATGAGGTTGATCATTATTCCATATGGTATTTTCTATTTGGATATTCTTAAAATTTTTTTGAAAAATATTTTCAAATCATTTGCACATTTTTCTATTTAATTGTCTCTAATTCTTTTACTGATATGTGGTTCATTATATTCTGAGTATTAGTCCTCTGTCAGGTAAATGTATTGCATGTATTTTTTACCACCCATGGGGCTTCCCTCTTCACTCTTTTATTGTTGTCTTTTGATAAACAGAGATTCTTAGTTTTTTTTTAGATTAGAAAATATAGTTTATTTAAAGTAAATTAGACAGAGAGAGAGAGAGAGAGAGAGAGAGAGAGAGAGAGAGAGAGAGAGAAGATTCACCTCCCCAAGGTGGGGGAGGGGGCCAAAGCCCATTAATTTTAATGTAGTCTAATTGATCACTCTCTTTTTCACGGTTAGTATTTTTTTATTCCATTTATAAAATCCTTGCCTACTCCAATATCATGAGGCTATTTTCCTATGCTATCTTCTAGAAGCTTATTTTACACATATAAAAGTATATATACAATAAATATATAGACAGTAAATCTTCATTTAAGGTCATTGGTATATTCTTTGGAAACTGTGACTTTCACTGAAATAACGTACTATATAATGAAATCAATTTTACCATAAGCTAATTGATATAAACGAGAGCTAATTTCTTAGCAAACGGTATATCATTTTGCTGAAAGTTGGAGTTTCTAAGAAGCTATTGATTACATTAAGTGAGTACTTACTGTACCTATATATTGAAGGGTGTATATTAAAGATATATATGTATATGCCTTTCATATATATATATATATTTCATGTATACATACACCAATAGAATTAATTTTGTGTACGATGTAAAGTTGGGTGCAAGAATCATTCATTTCTTTGTGAATATCCAATAGATATCTAATTCATTACAAAATCTCTTAAAAAACCTTGGTAATCAGGTAGCGTAATTTCTCTTTGCCTTTTACCTCTAAACTTTAGAATCAGTTTGCCTATTCCTACACAGTAAAGGACCTCTTGGAAACTGTATTGCAATTGCATGAAATCTATGGGTCAATATGAGATTAATTATTGTTTCTTTAAAAAATGGAGTCTTCTAATCTGTGAACATGGTGTATCTGTCTATTTATTAGGTTTTTATTTCCCCTCAATATTTGTATGTAATTTGTTGCATAGAAATCTTGCACAGATTTATTTACATTTATGCTTATTTGGTGTTATTTGATGCTACTATAAATGGATTTTTTACAAAATCATTCCCAAACTTTTTTTGTGCTTATGTAAAAATGCAATCAATTTTTGAATATTGATCCCGTGGTCAGAGGTATTGATGATTTCATTTATTATGCTATCAATTTATAGTTTCATTAATTTTTCAAACACTTTTATTTTCATTTATCTATTTCAAATATTAGCATATTTTATTTTTCTTCCTTATTTTACTGCCTAGGACTTCTAGTACAATGCTAAAAATAAGATCATAAGCTTCTTCCATTTTATTCCTGACCCTAGGGAGAAGTTTTTCATTATTTCACCATTATGTATGACTTTTGCTATAGGGTTTTTTGTTTGTTGTTTGTTTTGGCATATATACCCTTTATCGGATTAAGTAAGTTTCTATTTTTGGTTTGTTTTTTTTTTCTTTTTTTTTTTTCTTTGCAGCAGAAGCAAGACGTTAATGATGGTCTTGCAAGGTCAGGTGTCTTGTGGGCAGGTACACTGAAGCAGGAAGAATCAGCACTTTTATCCCTAAATTGCATGTCCCTCACCTGGTTCCTCATTGGAGGAATACTGCGGAAGTTACAGGCTCTCCATGCGATGCCTACGTGGCATATTTTGATTGGCTTACAGAATGATTTTATTTGCATGTCCTATTTGCTGATTGGTTTGTTTTTTTTTAAAAAAATCATAAATAGGCATTGAATTTTGAATTGTATCAGTTTTTTGTACATCTATTGAGATGATCATATGATTTTTTTTTCTTTTATTTTGTTAATGTGGAAAATTGCATTGCTGGAATATCAAGTGTTAAACTAGCCTTTTATTCTAGGTATAAATCCTGCTTTTTGTGTTACTTTGTAACACAGGATGGGAAGTATGTGTGTGAATGTCTGTGTATATATGAGAGTTTTCAAATTCCTGCATCCTGCATCTATGTTCATTAGTGAGACTGACCTTCAATTTTCCTTTTTCTGTCAAGTTTTTGTTTGGTTTTGGAATTAAGGTTATTTTGGCTTCAAAAATGAGTGGGGTGCAAAACTTTTTTTTTTTTTTTTTACAGTCTGGAAGAGATTATGTAAGACGAATGCTATCTATTCTTTAAATGTTTAGAGAATTTGTTGGTAATGCCATCTTGACTTTAAGAGTTCTTTTGGGAAAAGTCTTTTGTTGTCGACTCAATTTATTTAGGAGTTACAGGACTATCCAGATTTTTTGTTATCTTCTCTCCATTTTTCTAAATTTTCACATGTATTGACTTAAAGTCCATTTTAAAAAAATTATATTCTCTTCCCTCTTCAATGTCTATTGCATCAGTAATGATGCCCTTCTTTCCGTTTCTAACATTGGTTATATGCTTGTTTTCACTTGTTATTCATCAGTCTCGCAGGTGGTTTTTCATTTTCTTTTTTTTTATGGTTTTTCATTTTCATGGTCTTTTATACAACCAACTTTTATCTTTGCTGAACTTCTTGATTGTAGATTTTTAAAATTTAGTAATTTCTGATTTTATATTTATTATTTTCTTTGGTTTTAACTTGCTTTTATTCTATTTCAGACGTATAACCAGCTCATCGATTTACATACTTTCTTCTTTTCAAATATATACATCTAAGGCTATAAATTTCTCTCTAATAATGACTCTGTTGTATCCCAGAACTTTCATTTGCTATATTTTCATTTTCATGTAGCACAAGATATTTTTTACTTAATTTGAATTTCTTATTTGAGCCATAGTTTATATAGAAGTGACTTGCTTAAAATCCAAGTTGAAGTATTTTTCTAGTTATCTTTTAATGATTTTGAACTTAATTCACTTGTGAGAAAAGAATACATTCTGATTCCAATCAATCATTTGAAATTGGTTGAGGTTTGCTTCATGGCCCATTCTACAGTAAATTTTGTTTGGGTTCAGTGTGCATTTCAAAAAATATAATTCTTGCATTTTTGGCTGTTATGTTTTACATATGTCATTCAGGTTAAGTTTGTTAATCGGTTTTTGAAATTGTATGTATCTTTATTGATTTCTGGCAGTCTATACTGTCGATTACAGTTAATAAATATTAAAATCCAGTATTACAATTTCAATTCTTGAATATCTGTTTGTTCACTTTTATAGATTCCGTTATTTTATGAAAATTTTCATTATATCTATTTTCTTAAAAAAGAATCATTATTATTTTATTGGCTGTGCTGGTATTACAATAAATGCATTATATCTGGAACTTTTTCTAGTACTTTTTTTTCTTTCTCAGTCTTATTTCACTTTTGGTAATTTTTGCTTAAATGCTGGACATTTTAAATGATAATAGAAAAAGTCCTGGTATCTGCTATTTTATAAAAAATTTTAATTTGAAATAATAATAAACTCATGGGAAGTTGCCAAACTAGTACCTAGTGCCCTGTAGACTCTTTACCTGGATTCTTCCAGTGGGAGTTCTGATATGATTGTAGTATAGTCTTAACTAGAGCATAGACCTTGTTGACATTATTATACTGCAGTCATCATATAAGAATGGTTACATGCATTCATTTTTGGGTGTATACCTATCTGAATGTCTGAATGTGTTTGTGTGTGTAGTTCTATGCAATTTAATCCCATGTATAGATTTTTGCAATCACCACCACAATCAAGACACGGAACTGTTCAATCACCATAAATAAACTCCTTCATCTTACTCCTTTATAGTAGTACGCACCCCTTCTCTTTATGTGGAACCATTAACCTGTTCTCCATCACTAAGTACATAGTTTGCATTAGGGTTCAGGCTTTGTGTTATATAGTTCGATGGGTTTTGACAAATGTTTAAGGTTATGTGTCCACCATTGCAGAATAGTTTCGCTGCCCTAAAAATCCCCTGTGTCTCACCTGTTTATCCCTCCCTCTCTCCTCTAAACCCTTGGAAACGACTGATTTTTTTTTCCAGTCTTTGTGTTGTCTTTTCCAGAATTTATATAATTTTCAGACTGGCTTCTTTCATTTAGCAATATGCATTTCAGTTTCTTTCATTTTTTTTGCGATTTGATAGCTCTTTTTAGCATTAAATAATATTCTGTTGTCAGGGTGTACCACAATTTGTTTATTTATTCACCTACTGAAGGTCATCTTAGTTGCTTCCAAGTTTGGGCAATTATGAATAAAATTGCTGTAAACATTTGTGTGTAAGCTTTTGTGTGTACATGCATTTTCAACGCATTTGGATAAATACCAAGGAGTGTAATTCCTAGATCATATGGTAAAAGTATGTTTAGTTTTGTAAGTAACTGCCAGATTGTTTTACAAAGTAGTTGTGTCATTTCTCATTCCCACCAGCCACAAGTCAGAATTCCTGCTGCCCCACATCTTTGGCAACATTTGGTGTTGTGAATGTTTTTGAGTTTAGCCATTATAATACGCAGTAGTGGTATCTTATTGTTGTTTTAATCTGTAATTCTTCAATGATATATGATGCTGAGAATATTTTAATATGCTTATTTATCATCTGTAAATTTTCTCTGGTGAAAGAGTGGCACTTTTACTAAGCATAATGACCTTGAGTTCCATTCAAGTTGTTGTATGCATCTTTTCTTATTACTCAGTAGTATTCCATAGTATGAATGTTCCTAGAAGTTGTTTATTTACTTGGTGAAATATTTTTGTGTTGTCTTCAGTTTGAAGCTATTAAGAATAAAGCTAGTGTGAACATCTGTGTACCAGTTTTTGTGTAAAGTGTCATTTCTTTGGGATGAATGCCCAAGAGTGTCATTGATAGGTCTTATGTGTAGTTTTTTAAGAATATGCCAAAAATATTTTCAGAGTGCTTTTACTCTTTTATGTTCTAACCAGAATTGTATTTTTATTTTCATGTTTATTGATAGTGTATAGAAATATAATTGATTTTTGCATGTTCATCTTGGGTCCTGTGACTTTGTTCACTCATTGTTTTGGGGAGTTTTTATTTTTATGATTCTTTGGAATTTTCTACAAAGAAAATCATGCAATATGCAAATAAAGACAGTCTAATTTCTTCCTTTCCATCCTATATGCTTTTAATTTTTTTTTGCCTTACTGTACTGGTTAAATCCAGTTAAATAAGAGTGGTGAGAACAAGTAACTTTGCCCTGATTTTAGGAGGAAAGAATTCAGTTAAGTTATCTTCCATTCCTAGTTTGCTGAACGTTTTAATTAAAATCATGAATAGCTGTTGGATTTTGTGAAATGATTTTTCTGCATCAATGGATATGATCATATGTTTTTGCTTCCTTAACATACTGTTATGATGGGCTAAATAGAATGAACTTTAAATGTTGATGCAAACTTGCACATAACTCGAATAAATTTTACTTAGTCATAGTTTAAAATTGGTTTTATATATTGTTGGATTCAATTTACTAATACTTTCTTGAGAATCTTTGTGCCAATATTTATTATTTTCCTATACTTTTTATTATTAACTGCCTTTGTTTGGTTTTTGGAATCAAGGCAATATTGGCCTCATAAAATGAGTTTATTACTATTCGCTTCTCTTCTAATTTTGTCAAACTGGTGACATTTTTTCTTTAAATATTTGGTAAATTCTTTAGTGAAGCCCTCTGGCTTGAATTTCATTTATTAAGGTTTTTGGTGATAAATCACCTAATAATATTGTTGAATCCTTTGCATGTGATAAGCTACTTCTCTCATGCTACCTTCAAGATCATTTTACTTTTGTCTTTCAAAAATGTAATTATAATGTTTGGGTGTGGATTTCTTTGAATTTAATAAACTTGTAATTTGTTGAACTTCTTGGATGTGTAGATTCATGTCTTTTTAAAAAAGTTTTGGGCTATTAGTTCTTTAAATGTTCTTTCTGCTTCTTTCTTTCTCCTCCTCCTCCTCTGGGACTCCCATTTTGCGAATGTCCCACAGTTCTTTTAAGTCTTGTCACTGTTATTATTATTTACCATTTTAACCATTTAAAAATGAGCATTTCAGTGACATTTTGTACATTTACATTGTTATGCAACCATTGCTACTATATAGTTTCAGCTCCTCAATAGGAAACCTCATGCCTATTAAGCTGTCACTCCTCATTTCTATCTTTCCTAAGCCTTTGACAACCACTAACCTGCTTTCTGTTTCAATGGATTTACCTATTCTGGATATTTTGTACAAATGGAATCATAAAATATGTGGCCTTTGTCTTCACTTAACATTGTGTTTTCTAGGTTCATCCATGTTATAGATTGTATCAGTACTTCATTAATTTTTATGGCTGAATAATATTGCATTGTATAAATATGCCACATTTTGTTTATCCATTCATCTGTTGATGGATATTTGGGTTGTTTCCATCTTTTGTCTACTGTGAATAGGACTGCTATGAACATTCATGTACAATTTTTTGTTAGAACATCTGTTTTGAATTCTTTTGGGTATATACCCAGGAGTGGAATTGCTGAGTCATATGCTAATTTTATGTTTAAATTATTGAGGACTTTCCAAATTGTTTTCAACAGTGACTGAATCATTTTACATCCCCACCAGCAATATATAAGGGTTCCAATTTATCTGTATCCTTACCAACACTTGCTTTCATCTTTTTAAAAAAATCATCATCCTAAGGGGTATCTTACAAGGGGAACCCCCAAAAACCCGGAATTATCTTTTGAAAGGTGGGCCCCCGGAAATACTGGTTTCCCCCACTAGGTAAGTGTTCTAGGAACCCATCAACATCAGCGTACCAGCTAACAAAGTTATAAGAGGCTGCATCTGGTTTCAGTGAATTTTTTTTTTTCAGATTCTTT
Organism: Tarsius wallacei; assembly: GCA_963574415.1. Taxonomy (NCBI): domain Eukaryota; kingdom Metazoa; phylum Chordata; class Mammalia; order Primates; family Tarsiidae; genus Tarsius; species Tarsius wallacei. Next base: position 49,754 of record CAUYQG010299480.1, read on the forward strand.
CAACGTGTTTGCCCATTTCATGATGGGTGATCTATGACCACACCTGCCCACACTGTGCTAAATGTTCAACAGTTTTAAACCAAAAACGGCATGACCCCTGTGCCCCAGCCCTCCTTATTCCCCCAATCTTTCCCTGAGTAACTTTTTGTTTTTTTTTGTTTCCCTGGATGAAAAAAGTCCTCAAAGGGAAACGTTTTGACCATATGGAAGAGGTGAAACAAAAAAAAAAATGGCAGAAGCACTAAAGGTGTCAGAATTGACAAGTTTAAAAATTGTTTTGAGCAGTGGAAAAAACATTGAAGGTGACTGAAGTCTAAACATGAAAGAATTAATACACAATTTTTAATAAATAAATTTTGGTACTTTGTGGTCCCCCTCGTATTATGATTTTGATTTGCATCTTTTCACATGCTTATTGGCTATTCATATATCTTACTTAGAGAAATGTCTATTCAAGTTCTTAGCCCATTTTTTAAAAATTGTAGAAAGCAGGCAACCTTGATGTGATCCTTAAAAAAAAGTTTTATTGAGATGTAATTTACTTACCATGAAATTTGCCCTTTGCCCATATTTTAATTAGGTGGCTATTTGTAATTGAAGTGTAAGAATTTTTATATATTGAGAATAGTATACCCCTATCAGATACATGAGTAGCAAGTCTTTTCTTCCACTTGTGGATTGTCTTTTCATTTTCTCGATTGTGTCATTGGCTGCACAGAAGTTTTCAGCTTTGATGGAGTCCAATTTATCTAACTTTTCTTTTGTTGCTTGTAGTGTTGTATCTAAGTAATCATTGCCTAATCCATGTTCATAAAGACTTACCTTTATTTTTTCATCTGAGAATTGTATAGTTCTAACTCTTTGATGTAGATGTTTGATCTATTTCAAGTTAATTTTTGCATAAGGTAAGTGGGAACGATTAATCTCCTTCTTTTGCATGTGAATATCCAGTTACCCCAGCATTTGTATTCATTTCTTTTTTTTTTTTACTCTTCAGTCTGAATAATTTCAATTGAACTATCTTCAAATGCAGCAATCCTTTTTTCTTTCTCCTTAAATCTGCTGTTAAATCTTTATAGTAATTTTTAAATTCCAGTTACTGTGTTTTTTTAACTTCAGAATTTTTATTTGGTTTCTTTTTGTAATTTCTACTTCTTTATAGATAATTTATATCTGGTGAGACAGTGTCTTCTGCCTCCCTTTAGTTCTTTGTTTCCTTTAACTCTTTGAGTATATTTAAGAGTTTATTTGAAATTTCTGTCTAGTAAATCCAATGTCTAAGCCTTGTCAAGGAATAGTTTCTATTAATTTTCTTTTTGCTTGTGAGTGAGATATAATTTCATGTATATTTGTGTGACTTTTAATTTTTTTGTAAAGTGGACATTTTGAGTATTATATCGGGTTCACTTTGGAGATCAAATTCTCCCTGCTCCTCAGGACTTACCATTGTTGGTTTTTGTGAGTTATATTTTTTGTTTGTTTAATGACTTTTCTAAATTATGTATTTTATTTTTAATTAATTTTTATTTTAAATTATTATAGGTACACAGTAGTTGTATATATGTATGGGGCACATGTAATGCTTTGGTATAAGCATACAGTGTGTAATAATCAAAGCAGGGTAGTTTGGGTATTCACTACTTCAAACATTTATCATTTATTTGTGTTAGGAGCATACCAATTCTGCTCTTTTAGTTATTTTAAAATATACAACAAATTGTTGTCAATTGTAGTCACCCTATTGTGCTACAGAATACTAGATCTTATTCATTCTATCTAACTGTATTTTTTGTCTCCATTAATCATCCAGTGTTTACTTGTCCCTCCCCACCTCCCCACTATGCTTCCCAGCCTCTGGAAACCATCATTCTACTCTATTTCCATGAGTTCACTTCTTTTTTAGCTCCCACATGTGAATGAGAACACGTGATATTTGTCTTTTTCTGCCTGGCTTATTTAACTTGACATAATGTCCTCCAGTTCCATCTATGTTGTTGCAAATGTGTATATGTACCATGTTTTCTTTATCTCTTCATCTGAGGATGGACATTTAGGTTGATTTCATATCTTGGCTATTGTGAATAGTGCCGAAATAAACATGGTAGTGCAGATTTTCTGCAATATATTGATTTCCTTTATTTTGGATATATGCCCACTAGTGGAATTGCTGGATCATATTGTGGCCTTATTTTTAGTTTTTCTGGGGAACTTCCATTCTGTTCTCCATAGTGGCCGTACTACGTTCCCACCAACAGTGCATCTGGGTTCTCCTTTCTCCACATCCTCACCACTATTTGTTATTGCCTACCTTTCTGATAAAGGTCATTTTAACAAGAGTGAGATAATATCTTGTTGTAGTTTTGATTTGCATTTCTCTGATGATTAGTAATGTTTGGCATTTTTCCTGTGCCTGTTGGTCTGTCTTCTTTTGGAAAATGTTTATTCAGATCTTTGGCTCATTTTAATTGGGTTATTTGTTGTTGCTGGTTTTGCTATTGAGTTATTTGACCTCCTTATGTATTCTGGTTATTCATCTTTAGTCAGATGGTTAATTTGAAAATATTTTATCCCATTCTGTGGGTTGTCTCTTCACTTTGTTGTTTCTTTTGCTGTGTAGTAGTTTTTTAACTTGATGCAATCCCATTTGTCCATCTTTGCTTTGGTTGCCTTTGCTTTTTTTATTTAAATTAAAAAAAAATTTTTAATATGTGTGGTACAATTCAGGGTTATGCAGGTACCCTTGTTGATGAGGTGCGCTCCTGCTCCCCTGGCAGTTTTTCTCACTACTGCCGATTCCTTTCTTATAGTATTACGACAGTTATTCAAGATCTGCTTATGAGTGAAAACGTGATACTCGGTTCTTTGTTTCTGTGATAGATCACTCAGTATTATAGCCTCTAAGTCCATCTAAGTTGCTGTGAAGTTCATAATTTTGTCCTTCTTTATGGCTGCATAATATTCCATTGTATAAATATACCACATTTTTTTATCCAGTCCTCCTTTGATGGGCAGCACGGTTGGTTCTATGTTTTTGCTATTGTAAATAATGTTGCAATAAACATGCGTGTGCAGTTATCTTTTTCATAGAGTGATTTGAGTTCCTCTGGGTATATTCCCAGTGGGGGGATTGCAGGGTCGTATGGGAGGTCAAGTTGTAGATCTTTTAGGAATCACCACAGTTTTCCAGAGAGGCTGTACTAGTTTACACTTCCACTAGCAGTGCAGAAGTGTTCCCTTTTCGCCACATCCTCCCCAGCATCTGTTATTTTTTGAGTTATTTTTGATGGCCATCCTGACTAGAGTTAGGTGGTAGCTCAGTGTGGTTTTAATTTGCATTTCATTGATAACTAGTGAGGCTGAGCATTTTTTTCATGTATCTGTTGGCTGCTTGTATGTCTTCTTTTGAGAAGTGTCTATACATATCTTTTGCTCACTTTGTAATGGGGCTTTTTTTTTCTTTTCAGCATGTTTGAGTTCCTTGTAGATCCTAGGTGTTAGGCCTTTGTCAGATACACAGTTGGCAAATATTTTTTCCCAGTCTATGGGTTATCTCCCCACTCTCTTGATGGCTTCTTGGGCTTTGCAGAAGCTTGTCAGTTTGATGAGGTCCCAATTTTGTCTCTTATTGCATGGGCAATTGGGGTTTTGATCAGGAATTGGTTGCTAGTTCCGATTTCCATAAGGGTGTCTCTTGTATTTTCTAAACTTCTTATAGTTTGAGGTTTTACGTTTAGGTCTTTGATCCATTTAGAGTTGATTTTTGTGTATGGGGATAGGTAGGGGTCTTGTTTTAATCTTCTGCATGTGGTCAGCCGGTTTTCCCAGCACCATTTACTGAATAGGTTCTCCTCTCCCCAGTGGTTGCTGTTGGAGGCTTTGTCAAAAATGAGTTGGTTGAGGTATCGGGGTTTTGCTTCTGGAATCTCTATCCTGATCCATTGGTCTACATACCTGTTCTTGTACCAATACCAGGCTGTTTTGACTATTGTAGCTTTATAATAAAGCTTAAAGTCTGGGAGCGTGATGCCTCCCATTTTTTTTTTTTTTTTTGCTGAGGATTGTTTTGGGTATTCGTCGTCATTTATGTTTCCATATGAATTTTTGTATTGTCATTTCCAGGTCTGAAAAGAATACTGCTGGTAATTTAATGTAGTTTACTATTTCTGCACATGGATAATCAGTTTTTTCAGCACTGTTTATTGAAGAGATTGTCCCTTCCCTTATATATGTTCTTGGCACCTTTGTCAAAAATGAGCTGACTGTAAATGCATGGATTTATTTCAAGCTTCTCTATTCTGTTCCATTGGTGTATGTGTCTTTTTATGCCGGTACTCTGGTGTTTTGGTTACTATAGCTTTGTAGTGTAATTTGAAGTCACGTATGTGATTCCTCCAGATTTTTTTTTCTTTTTTTTCAGGATGGCTTTAGCTATTCTGTTTTTTGTTTGTTTGGTTGGTTTCACATAAATTTTGTTTTTTTATCTCTGTGAAGAATGTCTTTGGCATTTTAATAGAGATTGCACTGAATCTGTAGATTGCTTTGTGTAATATGAACATTTTAACAATATTGATTCTTTCAATCCGCAATCATTGACTATCTTTTCATTTTTTAATGTCCTCTTCAGTGTCTTTCATCAGTGTTTTATAGGTTTCATTGTAAAGATCTTTCACTCTTTTGGTAAGTTTGTTCCTAGGTATTTTATTTTGTTTATAGTTATTGTAAATAGGATTATTTTCCTGGTTTCATTTTCAGATTTTTCATTGTTGGCATATAGAAATGCTACTGATTTTTGTATGTTGATTTTGTATCCTGCAATTTTACTGAGTTTGTTTATCAGTTCTAACTGTTTTTTGATGGAATCTAGATTTTCTAAATATAAAATTATATCACCTAAAAACAAGGATTATTTTACTTTGTCCTTTCCAATTTGGATGTCCTTTACTTTGTTTTCTTGTGTAATTGCTCTGGCTAGGACTTTCAGTACTATGTCAAAACAAAGGTGGTGAAATTGGGGCATCCTTGTCTTTTTCCAGATCTTAGAGTAATGACTTTCAGTTTTTCCCTGCTTAATATGATACAGATGGGGGTTTTTCATATATGGCTTTTATGAGCATTGTCTTGATGTGTGTTCCTTCTATATCTAGTTTTTTGAGAGTTTTTTTTTTTCACAAAGGGATGTTGAGTTTTATCGCATGCTTTTTTTGGCATCGACTGAAGAGATTATATTTTTTGTCCTTTATTCTCTTGATATAATGTGTCACATTAATTGATTTTTGTATACTGAACCCATCCTCTGATTACAAATAAAACTCTGATTACAAAGAAAATAGGAAAAACAGACAAGTAAAGGAAAAGTAAACACTCTACACTTTTACTCCGTCTTCCTACTTTTTGACTTTTTGTTTTCTCTATTTATATCTTTTTATACTACTTACCTCCTGAAAGCTTGTTGTAGTCATTGTTTTTGATAGGATTTTCTTTTTTAGTCTTCATATTCAAAGTATAAGTGGTTTACACACCATGATTTCAGTGTTAGAGGGTTCCATATTTGTCTGTGTTCTTACTATTACCAGTGAGTTATATGTTCATATAACTTCTTGTTCCTGGTTAGTGTCTTTTTCTTTCAGATTGATGAACTCTCTTTAGCATTTTTTTGTTAGGTCAGATGTTGACAAACTCCTTTAGCTTTTGTTTGTCTGGAAAAGTCTTTATTTCTTCTTCATGTCTGAAAGATAATTTTGCTAGATGCAATATTCTAGGTTAAAAATATTTTTCCTTCTGCACTTTGAATATGTCATCCCACTCTTTCCTGGCTTGTAAGTTTTCTGCTGAGAAGTCTGCTACTAGATATATCAGAGCTCCTTTATATGTTATTTGCTTATTTTCTCTTGCTGCTTTTAAAATCCTTTCTTTATCCTTGACCTCGTAGCGTTTGATTAATATATTATTTGAGGTAGTCTTATTTGGGTTGAATCTTGCTGGTGTTCTATGACCTTTTTGTACCTGGATATTCATATCTTTCTCTAGATTTGGAAAGTTCTTTGTCATTATTTATTTGGATAAACATTCTACTCCCCCTCAACTGCCCCCCACCCCATTCTCTTTAAAACCAATAACTCTCAGGTTTGACCTTTTGAGGATATTTCCTGGATCTTGAAGGCATGCTTCATTCTTTTATATTTTTTCTCCTCTGACTGTGTATTTTCATATAGCCTGTCTTCAAGCTCACTATTTCCTCCGCTTGTCAATTCTGCTGTTAAGAGATTCTGATGCATTTTTCAGTTTGTCAATTAAATTTTTCAGCTTCTGAATTTCTGCTTGACTTTTAAAATTATTTTAATCTCATTGCTTAATATCTCTGGTAGATTTTTGAATTCTTTTAATGTATTATCTTGAAGTTTGTTGGCTTCCTCAAGACAGCTATTTTGAATTCTCTGAAAGGTCACATGTCTCCATCGGTCTGGGATTAGCCACTGGTACCTTATTTAGTTTGTCTGGTGTAGTCACGTTTTCCTGGTTGTTCTTGACGCTTGTAGCCATTTGCCAATATCTGGGCATTGAAGAGTTAGGTAATATTTATTCCAGTCTTCACAGTCTGGGCTTGTTTTTGCCTATCTTCTTGAGACAGCTTTCAACATATTCAAAGTGGGTTGAGCTGCCATTTTGAATGATACCTGTGTACTAAATATGCACATGTACCCCCTGAATCCAAAATTTAAAAAAAGTAAAAACAAAACAAAACAAACCCAAAGCTAAACCCATGATCCCTGTAGCCATATCAGCACTAGGAGGTGCCCTAAGCCCAGGAATGCTAAGATTCTTGCCAACTCCTAGAGCTATCTCCTTGGTGGGCTTTACTAAGTTAAGGGAGAATTCCTTGTTACTAGGCAAAGGCTGTCACTCACTTTTCTCTCTTCCCCCAAATAAGAAGATGTTTGTCTCTGTACTAGGCTGCCTAAAATTGGGGGAGAGGTGCTGTCTCTGTGCTGGGCCACACTTGAACCCAGCACAGTGCTGGCTGTCACCCAAGGCATCCATATTAACTACTGCCTGGCTACTGCTGATGTTTATTCAAAGACCCAAAGGCTCTTTAGTTAGCAGGTGGTGAATCCTTCTGGTACTAGGTCTTTTCTTTCAGGGCAGCGGGTTCCCTTCTGGCCTAGCTGGGCTTAGAAATGCCATCCAGGATCTTGGGTCTGGAATTGAGGTTTCAGAGATCTGTTTGGTACTTTAATTTACTGTGGTTGTGCTGGCACCCAAGTTGTGAGATACAGTGCTCTGTATTCCTCTCTCGTTTCCTCAAGCAAAAGGAATCTCTCCCCAATCATCACTGAAGTTGGGGGAGGGGGACACACGCACTCTTTGGCCTCCACAGCTGGTGCCTCACTGGGTCACGTGCACCCCAAGTCATTTGAGAACGGCACAGCACCAGGACTTGCCCAAGGACTGCAGTACTTATGGCCTGATTGTCGTTCAAGTTAATTCTAGGCACCAAGTCACTATAGTCAGCTGGTGGTGAAGTTGACCTGGAGTGCACCTGCTGTTCCACCCACTGGGGCAGGGAATTCCCCTCTGGCCCAAGGCTGGTCTAAACGCTCCCTCTGCGGGTGCTGGCAGAATTCTGTCTTGTGTTGTGTTCCCTTGTGACAAGGCAGAACCGAGTTTGAACGCAAGGTCCCACAGTCACTTCCCTCTCCCTCTCCAAACATACAGATTCTCTCTTCCTGTGTACTGCAGAAGGTTGGGGACAAGGCAAGACTATTCTATCCTCTTCAATGCCTCTTTTCTTAATATGATATTAAAACCAAATACTGGGATTGCTCATGTAGTTTTTTAGTTCTTATAAAAGTTATTCTCTTGCGTGGCTAGTTGTTAAGTTTGGTGTTCTTGTGAGGGACAATCCTGGATGACTCTATTCAGCCATCTTGCTTCATCTTCCTCCTCTAAACTATTTTTTTTAAAGACTGTACTCTTTGTCCTTTGTGGCCACTGAAGTCTGTTTTTGTGTTTTTTGTTTTTTTAGCTTAGTGGTGAGGTAATTATTTGACAGAAATTTCCTTAGACACTGAGAATCAAAAAATAAATAAACAAATGATTTCCTGGCTCTCTTGCTTTCCCTGGATGAAAGGATTTAGAGTACAAACTCCCCACTCAGCCTCTGCTGGTGCCTTGTCCACAGAAGAGAGGATCATCATCTCACTGCCTGTACTCTTGGATAGGGTTGGGGGTTTGGATTTTTTGCTTGGTCTTTTCTGCCACTGCTGGTAGTGGAGTGTCTGTGGTGTTCAGCTAGACTAGGGCAGATGTTGTTATCGATACGCTTTCATTCTTTCTGGGCTGCCTCCTTCTTGGTCCTTTGGCAAGAGAAAGCAGGGGTTTTTTTTCCCCCAGAGATTTTTTGTTACTTTTGTTTATTTAGGTCTGCCTCTTTTGGCGGTTCTTAGTTGCAGGCGCTTTCAGCTCCTAGTTGGAATTTTTGGAAGGTAAAAAGAAAATGTGGGAACTTCTTGCCATGTTGTTTCTCAAGTCCCAGGGTACATAGCCAGTTCCTCTTTTTCTTTCCATGTCTTATCATCCTCTTATAACTTTCGGTTGTATTATGTCTAGAGTTTTAGTTGTAATGACTTGAGGGGAAGAAGAAATGAGTCTATTCCATCTTGTCTGGAACCCAAAGTCCTCTGTTGTTATCTTTTTAAAGAAGTCTTTTACTTTAGTTTCTGACAGGCAGTTAAAGTGAAAGTAGATCATCTTGATTCAATCAGGGACTGAGACACTTCAGGAATGAGGCTTTTGTTGTAAGGTATATGTCTTTCTTGTACATCCTTATTCTTTGTGTAGTCCTTCAGTATTCCAGCTGAAATTTGAGGAGTTTACCAGGGACTCTTTACCTGCTTGGGCCCCAAATTCCATGATGCAGTTGATAACTCTTCTTAGCTTGTCATCATTTTAGCATCTCTTTTCTGCTTGTGTTCTCTGGCACAGCCATTTAGAAATCAGTAAAGGCCTTTATAGAAAATGTGGCTCAGACAGTATTTCTTTGCTCTTCTTTCTCCCAGGTCTTGTTTTCCAAAACCTAGGTTACATAAAGTCCTGGACTTTAATTTTTTGTCTCACCATCTCCATGACACTGTAAAAAACTTTGCTCCACTTTTGTACTTCTTGTTAACAACTTTCTGTTTGACTTTTCAGCAACAGTGTTCCTTGGTTGCTTACCAGTCAATGAATTTTGACAGGAGTTAAAAAGTGTAGTATGTCAGACTGACCTTAGTGAGTTTCTTTCCCTATAAGTCTTTGCTCCTCAGTTTCTATTTGCTTTAGTGGATCTCTGGTGAAATTAAAAAGAAAAAAAAAGACATGTACACACATAGACACACCAATGCACACACAAATTTTCTAGATTTTCTTGGTGGGTAAGTTTATCTGTTGTAAAAATGTTGTTTATCATAGCCACAAGTATAATTGAAATTCTTACTAAAGTTTTATAATTTTCTTCAAGTAGATTTTGTATATATTTTGTCATATATATTTCTCAATTTTATAGGTTTGTTGCTAATATATATGGTCTTTTTTCTCCCATTACCTTATCTTATTGGTAATTGCTGATGTTTGCCAAGGATATTAACTAGTGTGCTTTGATCTACTATTTGCCTGTCTTATAGTAAACGCTTTATTATTCCAATGCTAAATGATAGTATTTTATCTTCTAATATTTATTCATGTTTTCCTTAGCTTAATTCATTGGCCAGAATTTTATAAAACTATATTGAGTAATGTTAGCGTTAGCAATCAGTTTTATCTCCTTCCTCATCTTATGGAGAATTATTTAAATGTTTCACCATTGAGTATGAAATTTTCTGTAAATGTCACTAAATATCTGTTACCAAATTAGAATATTTATTTAAAAAATATTCTTCGTTAAGGCAATATGTTTCTTTTAACAAGTGTAAGGATTGACTCTTTAAAGTGTCCACCCCATTTTTCTTATATTAAAATATTGTTCAAATTTTTACTAAAATGCAACCTTCATTATTCAGTTTTGTACTCTCTTTATTCTTCCCAAATCCTGAATGATTTATCTCCAATTCGCTCACAGCACAGTGCTTATAATGTTGTTTTGCTTATTTAATTCTGGCTTAAAGTAAATGTTAGTTATTTTTTGTCTATCCCCTGGAGCACACTTTGCCCATTTTATATCTGAATTCTCATTCTTGGTGCTGTGTCTGTCACATGTTATATAGTCAATAGTTTTTATGGCATTAATTATCTCATTAACATTTTATCATGATATTTGACTGTCCACATTTCTTATATTCCTTTATTATTACCCCAGAATTGGTAAGGCTGAAAGTTTCTAATTCAAAGCAAAACTTAGATTTAGGGAAAGAAATGTAAGTAAAGACCCAGTGTTGTTTATGCTCCTGCTTTGTTCTCAGTTAATATTAACTCTGAATTAAAGAATATTAGACTTGGAAGTTTAGTTGTCATCTAGCTTGATCAATTCATTTTACAAATGAGGAAACTGAGGCCCAGTACAGGATGTAAAATGCCCCAAACTCAGAGCTAATATAAAATCTATTCCATAAATTTATCTGTGGAGCAAAAAGAGATGGAATCATACAGCCATAATCTGTCCTTCCTGCATGATAATTGCCATGAATTCCCTTATGTCCTTCCCCATCTTAACACGTAAACAGTGTGCAGTGGCTGGGTAGATATCAGGACTGGCTTAAGACATTGGCACAATTTGAAGAAGAGAGAAAAGAAAATTTTGGGCCGGGCTCGGTGGTTCAGCCTGTCATCCCAGCTCTTTGGGAGGCAGAGACGAGAGGATTGTCTGAGCCCGGGAGTTCAAGATCAGCCTGGGGACTTGGTGAGACCTCATCTCTACAATAAATAAAAAAATTAGTTGGGCATGGTGGCATGTGTCTGTAGTTCCAGCTACTTGGAAGGCTGAGGCAGGAGGATTGCCTAAGCCCAGCAGGTTGAGGCTGCAGTGGCCGTGAGTGTGCCACTACACTCCAGCCTGGACGATGGGGTGAGACTCCAACTCAAAAAAAAAAGGAAAGAAAACAAAAGAAATTTTCTTCCATCAGCTTCTGAAATAGCAGATTCTGCCTGGTTCACATGAATCCAGATATGAACAATATTCCTCAAGGGGAGCCTATACTATTGTTTCTCAATTTGGACATAAGAAACTAGGCTTTGTTTTCACTACCTGTTGTTGCTTTCTAACTTCAGATGTTATGCTGGATTCATATCTGAGATTCTTGAACTTTGAAATAAAGCTGAACCGTGGAGCTGTTGGGAGGGGTGTGTGGGTGAGCAGGAAGCAGAGAGGATTAATGGCTTTGGCTGAAACCAGAATGCTCTGGGTTTAAGAACTACATGGTTTTTGCTCTTCAGACAGCTATATCAGATTCCTAAATCCCTTAGTGCTGATTTCTACATGGCCTTATCCAAATCTCTCTATTCTGTAGTATCCACTGCTCTCCTAGAATGGTCTCCAAGCAAACCCATTGTGAAATCATATTTCTTGCAAATATTCAGGATTCATTTCCAGAGCCTAGGCCAGCTCTGTGCTACAGTGGAGGCATCAAACAACTTGACCAAAAAGTATTTCCTCCCATTTCCAGTAGTATAAGTGAATTCTTCCCATCATAGAAAACTCCTTCCGGAAGTCTTCACATTTTAAATGAACTACGGAAATAAACACTCCATCATGAGTCAGAATTTTTCAGTTCAGTCCCTTCTTGAATACTTATTTGTTATTGTGAGCAAGTCAAAACCTTTTTGTGTTTTAGATTATTATCTATTATGTAGGCTAAAAAGTTTTTACCCTGCTCATTTGTCATCATTATGATCAGGTTAAAATCTAACAATGAATGGCAAAATACATCGTAAGTGTACAGATAGAATTTATTATTAACGTAATATAATTTGCAACCATTTATTGGATGACCCATGATATGCTGTGTATTCAAATTAATTTATATACAAACAGATATGTGTATTATATATACTCATTAAATCATCACACAATTCAAAAGAATTAGCAATTATTATCCTTTTCTTAAAGATGAAGACACTAAGTGTATTCACTTTCTATCGCTGATGGAACAGACTAGCATGAATATAACAGTTTGAAAACACACATTATTTTTAAAATTTTTTTATTTTAAATATGTGGGGTACAAGTGGGGTTAAGTATACAAAGGTTCATTATGCAGGTACCCTTGTTAATAAGGTGTGCCCACCTCCCCTGGAAGTTTCCCTCTACTGCCAATCCCGCCCCTGCACTCCCCTGGCAGTTTCTCACTACTACCAATCCCTTTCTTCATAGTATTATGATAGTTGTTCAAGGTCTGCTTATGAGTGAGAGCATGAAAACACACGTTTTTAATCTCACAACTGTATAGACCAGAAATCTCGTGGACTGGGTTGAGTTCTCTGCTTAAAGATTTTCACAAGCCCGAAGTCAAAATATTGTCAGGGTCGCTTTTTTTTTTTCCTGGAGGCTTTGGGGATGAATTGGCTCCCAAGCTTACTAGGTTGTTGACAGACTTCAGTTTCATCTGGTTGTTGAACTGAGCTCCCTGTTTCTCTGCTGGCCATCAGCCAGAGGTTGATCAGACCTCTTCATTTTCCAAGACAGCAACAGAGCATTGAGGTCCTCTCATGCTTTGAATCTCTCCTGCCTCTTCTTCTGCCCCATCTCTCTGACCTCTTCTTCCTTCTTCATCTGCTTTTAAGGGCCCACCTAGCTCATCCCAGGTAATCCCCCTATTTTAAAGTCAGTTGGTTATCAACTAATTCCATCTGCAAAGCCTTTTTGGCCATGTGATGTTAACATACTCACAGGCATAATACTAGAGGACAAAGATCATGGGAACCAAAATCTTGTTTCCATACTATCAGAGCCACCTTTAAAATTTAATTTTAATGCTTACTTTCTTAACAGAATAATTAAAATAATATTAATAAAATACAAGAGAAACATGAGAAAATATGTATTTCAAAGTAGTATGTGATGTGTGTCTGTGTGTGTGTGTGTGTGTCCTCTCAGCTAAGGGGGAGAGATGTCCCTTCCCCAACTTCTCTGCCCCAGATTCTCATGTGCAATGTTGAGGTTCCCACAGTATGCTATTTTTAGCTCTTCAACATGACGATCTTGATTTCTGCTACAGAAGGTGGTGTTGGGCTGTGTAATAATGTACTTATCAAATAAGTAAGCCACCAGGTTTCCCTTAAGTTATAGACCCAGGGATGCTCAGAAGAGTTTCAAAGCTATTGCCATAGAGCTTTGCTGACTTCCTTCTGGCTATTGCAGAATTGCTTCACTACATCTGACTCCAACTTCTTGCTTCATTTCCCCGGATTAATTTTCCCTCCACTCTTGACTCTAGTTTTACTCTTTTTGAGCCAAATCTGTATCTAACAACCAGAATGCTTTCTCTAATATGCAAATCTGCTAGTGTGACAATACTCTTCTCTTCGCTCTAAAAATCAAACCTAAACTCTTTGATGAGGTCTGCAAGACAATACATGAACTGTTTCTGCTTACGTCTTTGACTTTATGTCTACCCACTCTCCTTCTCTCTCTCTTTGCTTCAGAAATACTGAATTGCTTTTGTATTTTCTAGCATTGCATGCTATCTTGCTCTTTTTGGTCTTCACATGGAATAGAAATTTTTCCCTCCTCTTCTTAAAAACTTGACCTTTACCATTTCCTACTCATCATTCTGGTCTCAGTTCCAATGTCACTTCCTTCGTGATATCTTCCCTTATTCTCCCAGTAAACTATCAATTAATAAATGTTCCTTGAAGTTGAACATCTTCTCTATGTTCTTGGCTATTGTGTTGTCAGAACTTAGCACAATTGTAAAATATTTGCTCAGAACATGAATAAATGAATAACACCTGCATCTCTTTGGGCATGTATTTTCCTAGTCTGAGTGGCTGTGATGGCACATCTCTATTATCTTGAGATAGTTCCAAGAATGAGGACTGGGATTAATCCTGAATAATCTGTCTCTTGCCTCAGCACTGATGTGTATGGACTTGGGGAACTAGGCTATTACCTGACCAGAGATTAGTTTTCCCCAAGCCAGCAATCGAATTCTTTTTGTGACTTCTGAGACATTTAAGGTTTTTGTTTCCCTTGCAGGATGAGTACGTATTGATTTTTTATGACTACCTCCATTTTGGAGACATATTTCCACACCATGATTGCCGGTTTCCGGTGTTTCTTACTGTGATCATCTGATTCCCGTCCATGCTTGTTTGCTCGTGTACTACAGTTTTCTAAGCACACAGCATGGTTGTATGAGTTCTTTTTTTTTCTTTTTAATTTGGAGCAAACATATTTATTGGTATATACAATGACAAACTTGGTATTTTCCTATGTTGCATTATGTATGTTATAGAATTTAGTGTTTGTCTAAGTGCAGACATATATCAACAAAGTAAACTTGAATTGTTCCAACAGTTATGTGCACTTTTTTTTAAGAATAAAGGGAAAAAATATGTCTCTTTTCTAAAACTAGTTTTTTTTTTTCTATGCCATTCAGGTATTATTTCTTATGAGCCTCGGGTGATTAGATGGGTGGTGGTAACAAAGAGATCATAGCTTGCTTGAACCAATAACATGTGAGTCAACACTATTTTGCCTCTCACAGAACCATAAACAGAGGTTCAGAAGGACTGGAAAAATGGTGAGGTTAGAAGGTACTGAAATCAGAGCTGTTCTCATCAGGGCCTGCTGTGCCACTTGGAGGAAATAGCTGGTGTTTCTGAAGTATATCCCCTTGTGGGTCTGGCCCTTAGGAATGGAACAGAGAGCTAATAAAGGTGGAAAATATCCAGCTGGCAGATAGAACATCAAGACGCAGCCACTTGATTCCTCTGGCCTTGCTCAGTGCTTAATCCATTTAAATAGGACTTGGACATGCTGTGGCATGTTTAAAGCCAAGAGAGGCTACAGTTATGGTTAGAAATAGACATGAAAACTAATTGTCTGGTCTGATTCTGAAAGAGGAGATTACAACTAAGGTCACCCAGAGATTACAGAATGGCCCCAGGTGATTTCTAGCAGTCAGGGTAGCCTTAGAAGGTGTCAAGTGTGTCAGTTCAGCAGCACAGGACTTGACATGACAGAGTGATGATGCTGCTGATGCCACACGTTTCACCTTGGGATAGACACTTTATAAACACTATCTCATTTAATTCTAACAGCCCTGTGGGGTGAGTGTTATTCCCAGTTCATAAATGAGGAAAATAGTGCTCGGAGAAGTTAAAAAATGAGTGGTACATATACACAATGGAATATTACACAGCCATAAAGTAGGACGAATATATGGACTTTGCAGCAACTTGGATGGATTTAGAGCCTATCGTACTCAGTGATCTTTTGCAGAAAAAAAGACTGAGTACCACATGTTCTCACTCATAAGCGGACCCTGGAAATTTATCATAATACTCTAAGAAAGGGATTGGCAGTAGCAGGATACTGCCGGGGGGGCGGGGGGGCACAACATCAATAAGAGTACCTGATCTCGAATCAGGCAAAGTGGGGACCAAAGGGAGGCCCAAACTTTACCTGTACGATGACCACTTGTATACCTAATCCTGAATTGTATTAATTGAGTTAAAATTAAAACTAAATAAATAAAAGCAAAAAACAAAAAAGGAAGAGAAAGTTCTTCTTTTTTGTATAACAAAATGGAAAAAATAAAAAGAAAATGGAGAAAAGTAAGAACATTTTAGAAAGGCTAACGGTTGGGGCAAAATCATAGATGTGTTATTCATATTTTTTTCTCAACATTGCTGAATAACTAGCTGAAGTACTACATTTTTCTTTGGAATACAAATAGTCTGGATGGGAGGGGATTTTAGGAGCACGATAATAAGTAGGATTTGCTTGTTTAGTCGCCCGTATCTATTGTCTTGATATGACCAAGAACATTTCCTACCTGAAGCGTGGCCTGTCTCCTTGTGGCTTCTGTCTCTGAGGGAAATAGCATATGCAGGATATTCTCAAATGAAAAGAGAGTTATTTGCTTAGTAACGAGGTTGAAAAAAATCTTAAGTGGACATAAACAGGGTGACCATATGTCTAGTATAGTCCTGGTTTATGCCTATTATCTTGGCATAATAATTATTTTTTGTTGATTTAAAAACATTCATTGTTCTATTTTTTCTAATTATTAAAGCTTCCCTTTTCCAAAGTTTCCACGTTCAGGCCATAAGTTATTTGATCACTCAAGCCACAGAAGGTGCAGAGTGTGGTTTTCATAGACCATCACTTATGGAGGCCAAATATGCCTCCTCTTCTGTGCACCCTCCTGCACCACGTTTCTGGGGAGGATTGCATACTTTTATACTTAGGGTTCCCTACTTTTGCACCATGGCCATTGGCTTACACACCAAGGCTGTTTTTAACATCATGTGCTATGACTGTCTTTTAAGATACTCTGATCACCTGTTCATGCCACCTTTGTTTTTTAAATATATATATTATGGTTATCTACTTCCACTTAAGGAGTATCTGCTCCAATGCCATGGTTGTTTGCTTCTGTATTTTGGCCCTCTGTATGGGATGGCGAACTTGGGCTCATATGTCATGATTGTTTGATTGTGATTATCTGATTCTGTACCTTCACTATGGCCTTTGCTCCCAGCTTTATTGTCTTCTGCTATTTTTTAAACCATGGTTGTCATTGTCAGTAACTTCATTGTTTCTGCATCGTGGATATCAAAGCAAACAATTGTCATGTTTGATAGTGTTAAAAACTCACTTGCTAATACATGATGGTCATTTGAGCATTCACTACTTCTGTGCCATTGGCACCTACTTCAGCACCGTGGTCATCTGAGCACGTGCCAGTATTTTTGTATTATGGTAGCCCAAACTTAATTATAATATAAGTCAACTGCTCACATACCATGGTCATCTTGGCACAAATAATAGGCAACTGGTCCTATATTTAAATTATATATGCAATTACCTTCCCCTGATGTATTTCCCTCTTGCCATTCTAATATGATTCTGTATACCTTAGACATCCACGCAAGCATCATAGCCTTCTGTTCCTGAATTATATGTATCTGCCCCCATATAAGAAGAACTTATGCACAGAAACCTGAACCATGACTATGATGTCATCTATCATGATTTTCAAGCATATGCTCGTTATGTCTGACCAATTATCATGAGCACTCACCAAGGTTATTTTCTCTCAATATTATGATTCTTTGGGTAGAACCAGAGCCAATTACTTCTGTGTTGTTACATGCAACTTACTTTGTTTGCAGTTTACCTGTACATCCACCATGGCAGTGTACACCTGTTTCGGAGCTTAAGGTTACTATACCGTGATTGCCAGCACATAAATCATTATTTTCTTGGCATGCTATGCTGTTTAAAGTTATATGTCAATGCAGAATTCTCATGTACAATGTTGATTATAGTCACAAAATATTTGGATGCTTGTAAATGACTACTCTCCACTTCTAATGGATGATTGAGGCATACTGTACTATGATTATCAGTTCATATGTCATGGCTTTCTGATAATATTCAGGAGTTTTCTGAGTGTGCGTTTTGTTCCTGTTGTAAAAGTATAGAGGGAGATATTTTTATACCATGCAGTCATTTAAGCATATGCCATAGCATTTCCTTCCGTAACAATGTCACCTGCATTTGTTTCCTAGGGCTGCCATTACAAAGTACAATGAACTGGGTGGATTAAAGCAACAGAAATTTATTTTCTCACAGTTCTGGAAGCCAGAAGTTCTGAACCAAGGTGCCAGCAAAGCCATGACCCTCTCTCTGAAGCCTTTAGGGGAATATTCGTTCTTGCACACATGGTGTTCTCTCCTTGTCTGTTTATGTCTGAATTTTCCCCTTATAAGAATACCAGTGATTGGATTTAGGGCCTATCTAATCTAGTATGACCTCATATTAACTTGATTACATCTACAGAGACCCTGTTACTAAATAAGGTCACATCCACAGGTACTGAGGGTTAGAATTTCAGCGTCTCTTTGTTGGGGGTATACAATTTAACCCATAATAGCATTTATACTTGAAGACATTTGCTTTTATATTATGACTTTTAAATTAGGCATATGTTCATCTGAGTAAGCACCATAGTTTGGTTGTCTGTTCCCATGCTACTGATGCTTGAGGTTGATTTGTGGTTTTCTACCTTCTATGTTACGGTTAACATATTGTGCAGCATTGTTACTAACTCATTTATCAGACACATCTGGATCCTAATTCAACATTACTCTTTGCTCCTATATCAAGTCTAACTGCTCCTGTATTTTGGATATTCTTTTGTGGTATGTCCTCCTAAATTATCAATCATACTTTTTGTTTTGTGATTGTCAAGCAGTGCATCATGATCAGATGTGCAATCATATGAAGTAGCTGTTCATGGACAATAGCCATCTGAGCACATGGCATGGGGTCTTATTTTGCACCATTGTCATCTTATCCTTGACCGAAAACTTGGTTCTATATTGTGGCTTTTGAATGATATTGCTCCTGCAGGATGTCCAACTGTTTGTACGAAGGGAGAACACCCCCCAAAACTCCAAAATGTATTTATAAAAATTGTGTATCTGTTCTTACATGTTTAAACTTCAGTCCCCTTCAAAGTACTCTCCGTTTGATGCAATAACTATAGAGATGCTTTTTCTACTGCTCAAAGCAGGTGTTAGATTCATCAATCTTGATGCCTGTTAGTGCTTCTGCCATTTTTTGTTTCATCTTTTCCACATCAGCAAAACATTTCCCTTTGAGGACTTTTTTTCATCCGGGGAAACCAAGAAACAAACAAACAAAAAATCACTTAAGGTGAGATTGGGTGAATAGGGTCACAGAGGTCATGCCACTTTTGGTCAAAAACTGCTGAACACTCAGTGCACTGTGGGCAGGCGGGCTTGTAAATCACCCATCATGAAATAGGCAAACATGTTGAATGACTTTTGAAAAAAAATTCACTGAAGCTGAACACAGCCTCTTACAAAAATACTATCTGGTACACTGATGCCAATGGGTTCCTAGAACACTTACCTAGCGAAGGAAGCCTGTAATACAAGGGGCCTGGCCTCCAAAAGATAATTCCAGGGTTTTTTGCGCCCCCCGCCCGCGGTGGTGGGGGGGGGGGGGGCGGGGGGGGGGGGGGGGGGGGGGGGGGGGGGGGGGTTGGGGGGGCGGGGGGGGGGGGGGGGGGGGGGGGGGGGGGGGGGGGGGGGGGGGGGGGGGGGGGGGGGGGGGGGGGGGGGGGGGGGGGGGGGGGGGGGGGGGGGGGGGGGGGGGGGGGGG
>CAUYQG010299484.1:0-36324 GCA_963574415.1 Tarsius wallacei
GTTTTCAATAGACCCACTTATCACACAAAGAATCCCACACACTCAGGGTGAAGGAGTAGAAAAAAATATTCCATACAAATGAAAACCAAAAACAAGCAGGAGTAGCCAATCTCATATCAGATACAACACACATTAAATTAATAGCAGTTAATAAAAAGGACAAAAAAGATTATTATATGATATAAAGGGATCAATCCAACAAGAAGATATAACAACTTTAAGCGTATATGTACCTACAACAGGCTCCCAGCTTTATAAAACAAATTCTACTAGATCTAAGAAAATAGATAGGCAGAAATACAATAATATTAGGAGACTTCAATGCTTTCCTGAATGCAAAAGACAGATCATCCAGGCAAAAAATCAACAAAGAAACATTGAAGTTAAACTGAACCCTAGAGCAAATGGACCTAACAGACATTTTTAGAGAATTTTACCTCAAAACTATAGAATGTACGTATTTTTCATCAGCACATGAAGCATCCTCAAGTAGACCATATAACAGGCCACATGTCTCAATAAATTCAAAAGAATCCAAATCATATCAAGCTCCTTATCAGACCACAGTGGACTAAAACTAGAAATTAACCCCAAGAAGAATTTACAAAACCATACAAATACTTGGAAATGAAACAAGCTGCTCCTGAATGATATTAGGGATTAGGTAAAATATCCAAGACTAAGAATAATGGATGTTCCTGAGAAAGAAGAGAAAGCAACAGGTTAGGAAAACCTATTTGAGAGGATAATTGAGAAAAACTTCTCAGACCTTGTCAGAGATTTAAATATCCAGATACAAAAATAACCCAAAATGAATGACAACAACATGTTATCAAAACCTTTGGGACACAGACAACTCTATGGTCAGAACTAAACTTATAGCACTTAAGGCCTATATTAAAAAAGACAACGTGTTGACAACATAATGTCACACCTCAAGGAACTGGAAAACCATGAACAAACCAAATCCAAATGTAGCAGAAGAAAAGAAATAACAAAGATCATAGCAGACTAAACAAAACTGAAACATAAAAAATACATAAAGGATCAATGAAACAAAAAGTTGGTTATTTGAAAAGATAAATGAAATTGCTGGTTCCATTTTTTTTTTTTTTTTTTTTGCTATTGTAAATAGAGCAGACATAAACATTCTTGTGCAGGAATCTTTTTGGTAGAATGCTTTGAGTTCCTCCAGGAATATTCCCAGTAGGGGATTGCTGGGTCATATTGCTGAGTCTAGTTCTTTCAGAAATCTCCACACTGTCTTCCGAAGAGGTTGCGCTACTTTGCATTCCCACCAGCAGTGAAGAATGTCCCTTTTTCTCCACATCCTAGCCATCATCTGTTGGTTTTTATTTTATTAATAATGGCCATTATTACTGGGGCTAGGTGGTATCTCAATGTGGTTTTGATTTGCATTTCTCTGCTGATTATTGAGATGAACATTTTTTCATGTGTCTGTTGGCTGCTTGTTTGTCTTCTTTTGAGAAATGTCTTTTCATTTCTTTTGCCCACTTTTTAAGGGGCTGGTTTTTTTGTTTTTTATTTTTTGTTTTTCCCATCAGCATGTTTGAGTTCCTTGTAGATCCTGGATGTTAGGTCTCTGTCAGATATGAAGTTGGCAAACCATGCTGCCCATTGAAACTGGGCTAGATAAAAAAAAAAAATGTGGTACATATACATACACACGATGGAATGTTACGCAGCCATAAAGAAGAACAAAATTATGAAATGTGGAACAACTTGGATGAATTTATATTCTATAATACTCAGTGATTTATCACAGAAACATAGAACTGAGTACCATATGTTCTCACTCATATGTGGACCCTGAACATTTACCATAATACCATAAGAAAGGTATTGGCAGTAGCTGGAAACTGCTGGGGGAGGGGAGGATACATAGCATTAAAAAGTGTACCTGATCTCAAACCAGGCAAAGTGGGGACCAAAGACAGATCCAAACTTTACCTGTATGGTGACCACTTGCATACCTAATCCTGAATTTTATCCCACATCTTTAAAATAAAATAAATTAAAAAAGAAAAGATGAATAAGATTGATAAATCATTAGCCAAATTAAGTAGGAAACAAAGTGAGAAGATTCAAAGTAGCTCATTCAGAAGTGAAAATGGAGACATTATAACTGAAAGCACAGAAATACAAAAGATCATCCAAAATTGTTATGAATGCCTCTGTGCAAACAAACTAGCCAATTTAGGAGAAAAAAATTCTTAAAAACATACAACCCCCATCCTTGAATCAAAAAGAAATAGAAACACTGAACAAACCAATAACAAGAACTGATTGAATAGGTAATTAAAAGTCTTCCAACAAAAAAAATCCAAGACTTGATAGGATCAAAGCCAAATTCTACCAGACTTTCACAGAAGAATTGGTACCAATTTTACTGAAGTTATTCTATAACATTTAAAAGATACGTTTTCTCCCTGATTCATTCTATGAAACCAGTATCACCCTAAAAACCAAACTAGGCTAAGACACAACAAAAAAAGAAACCTCAAACAAATATCTCTGATAAACATAGATGCCAAAATCCTCAACAAAATACTAACAAAGCAAATTCAATAGCAAATTTAAAAAATCATAATTAATCTACCATTAGCAAGGGGGATTTATTCTAGGGAAACAAGAATGGTTCAATATATACAAGCCAATAAATGTAAACAGAATTAAAATAAAAAATCATATGATCATGTCAATAGACTCAGAAAAAGCATTTGATAATATCCAGCATCTTTTAAAAAACTCTTAGCAAAATAAGCATAGAAGAAACATTCCTCAAAATAAAAAACTATATATGACAAACCCACAGCCAATGTCATCCTGAACAGTTTGGAAAAAGTTGAATGCACTCTCCCTCAGAACTGAAACAAGGCAAGGATACCCACTTACATCACTTTTATTCAACATAGTACTGGAAGTCCTAGCCAGAGCAACCAGACAAGATAAAAAAATAAAGTATCAAAACTGGAAAAGAATAAATCTATCTCTGTATGTTGACATAAGACTATCTCTGTATGTTGACAATAGAATCCTAAAGCCTACTTAAATGACTCCTGGACTTGATACATGAATTCAGTAAAGTATGAGGATTCAAATTAACACACCCAAATTAGTAGCACTGCTATACATCAATAGCAATCAAGTTGAGATTCAAATCAAGAATTTAATTTCATTTATAATAGCAGTCAAAAAGTTAAAATACCTAAAAATATATTTAACCAAGAAGAAGAAAGATCTCTACAAGGAAAGATGGATGAAAGAAATTGTAGAAGACACAAATAGAAAAACATCCCATACTCATGAATTGGAAGAATCAGCACTGTTAAAATGATCACATTACCCATAGTAATCTACAGATTCAACACAATTTCTATCAAACTACCAAAATCATTTTTTCACAGAATTAGCAAAAACAATACTAAAATTTAGATGGATACCAAAAAGAACCAGAATAGGCACAGCAATCCTAAGCAAAAAACAAAACAAAACAAAACAAAAAACAAAAAAAACAAAAAGCTGGAGGCATCACATTACTTAATTTCATATTATGCTACAAGTCTATAGCAACCAAAACATTATGGTCCTGGTACAAGAGCAGACACGTGGACCAATAGAACAGATTAGAGAATCCAGAAATAAACCCAAATACCTACAACCAACTGATCTTTGACAAAGCAGACAAAAACATACACTGGAGAAAGGACACCCTATTCAACAAATGTTGCTAGAAAAATTGTTTAGGTACACACAGAACAATGAAACTTGCTCCCTGTTTCTCCCCATATACATACATTAACTCAAAATGGTTAAAGACTTAAATGTCAGGCCTGAAACCATAAACATTTTTTGAAGAAAATAGAAAAAACTGTTCTGGACTTTGGCCTAGGCAAACAATTTATAACTAAGTCCCCAAAAGCAAATGCAACAAAAACAAAAACAGAAAAGTAGGTCTTAAACTAAAAAGCTTCTGCACAGCAAAGGAAATAATCAATAGAGTAAATAGGCAAGCTACAGAATGGGAGATGATATTTGCAAACTATACATCTGACAAAAGACAACTATCTAGAACCTATATTTAAAAAAAACTAATCAGCAAGAAAAAAGCAAATAATCCCATTAAAAAGTGGGCAAATGATATGAACATACATATCTCAAAAAAAAAAAAATACAAGTGACCAATAAACATATGAAAAAGTGCTCAGCATAGCTAATCACCAGGGAAATGCAAATTAAAAACACATGTAATACTACCATAATGCATGACCATTATTAAGAAAAAAAAAAGATGGTGCAGAAGCAGTGAAAAGGGAATGCTTATACACTGTTGGTAAGAATGTAAATTAGTTCAACCTCTATAGAAATTAGTATGGAGATTTCTCAAAGAATCAAAAGTAGATCTGCCATTTGCTCCAGCAATCCCACTACTTGATATTTGTTATACAAAAAGACACCTGCATACGTATGTTTATCACAGCACAATTCACAATTGCAAAGACATTGAATCAACCTAAATGCCCATCAACTAATCAGTGGGTAATGAAAAATACACACACACACACATACACACACACACACACACACACACACACACACACACACACACATGCATGCCATGGAATGCTATTCGGCCATAAATAGAGAGTAAAATACTGTTTTTTTGCACCAATTTGGATGAAATTGGAGACCATCATCCTAAGTGAAGTAGTGCAGAAATGGGAAACCAAATGCTGCATATTCTCACTCTGAAGCTGAACTAAGAAACTGCAAAGGCATATAGAACGGTTTAAGGAAATCGAAGACTCAGAATGTGGAGGGTGGGAAAGGGGTTAGGGCTGAAAATTCACCTAAGGTCATTTACTTCAACATAAATAAACTTATGACTTAAAACTATCATTAACATTTTAATATGTCTTCTTATGCTCTTATTTTAAAAATTTAAATATATTCACTGTAATGAACACATTTGTATATTGTGTATGTATATATACACATTATATAAATATAAACAACATGTACTTGTCTTTATATTTTGTCTAACTTCTATTTTTAACAGTATCTGGGGTCACATTTATTTTCTATCTAATTATTACAAAGTACTTGGACTTTAAATATTTTATGTATAATATATTTTCTATGAAAATGGAGCCATAGTAGAAAAAAAATTAAGTGATTAAGCTGTCAATAAATATTTAGCCTTGATACATAAAAGTTAATGTTTTGCCATGAACCAATGGAGTTGGGAATACCTTTTTTTTTTTTTTTACAACTGTGTCTATACTAGACCATGGAAAGGAAATGGGACATGGCTCGATACAGGGGCTCACACCTGTAATCTCAAACACTTTAGGAGGACGAGATATGAGAATTACTTGAGTCCAGGAGTTTGAGACCAGCGTGAGCAAAATAGTGAGATCTTGTCTCTACAAAAAAAAAAAAGCCAGGCATGGTGGCATGTGCCTTTAGTCCCAGTTACTCAGGGGGCTGAGGTGGAAGGATCACCTGAGGCCAAGAGGTAAAACTACGGTGAACAAGGATCATGCCACTGCACTCCAGCCTAGGCCACAGAGTGAGATCCTGTCTCAAAAAAGAAGAAGAAGAGGAAGAGGAGGAGGAAGAAGAAAGGAGGAAGAGGAGGAGGAAGAAGTAAGAGGAGGAAGAGGAGGAGGAAGAGAAGGAGAAGGAGAAAGAGAAAGGAAGAAATGAGAAATGCATTTGTCATTTCTTTTTCTCCTTGCGAGGTCTCAGTGCCAAACAGCTAGCTGTGTTTTGGTGATAAAGCTCATATGAAATAAAAAATAAGCCCATATTTGGAAATTGTCTGGTTAGAAGAAAGTTCAATTGCTTTATAATGTAATAAAATTGCAAATGTTGAGACTGTGCACATCAAACTTTTTCCTTCTAAAACATATCAAAATATGTATTTCTTTGAAATAAGAGATTTATTATAATCTTTTTTTGCCAAATAACTCCACATAGCACTATATTAGTTTCAGAAGCAGCAGGAATTCTTAAGAAACTGAAATATTAATCCTAGATTTCATTTGAAAGAAAATGACAAGTAATGTGTTAAGAAATAGTAGGGAAAACTTATTTCTAGAAATATTGTACATTTTATTGTTTGCATTATTTATTTAATTAAATAAATTTAATTTAATTTGAGCTTAGTTTATTATATTGGTGTAAAATTTTTAAATACATTTCTATGTATGTATTTGTGTGTGTATGTTTGTGTGTGTGTGTGTGTGTGTGTGTGTGTGTGTTTTGACTTAAAGGAAATTTAAGCAAATGAGACTATTGAGACTCAGAAAGTTTAAGTGACTTGGTCAAGTTCACATATTGACAAAGTCAAAACTAGTACCCAAATTATCATAGTTATTTGTTAACATGAAACTGGGAAGCCAAATCTAGATCACAGAGCTTCTTCTGCTTTTTTAACACTGCAGTGTAAAAAGCTTAAATTATATTTCCTACACAAATCTCTAAAGGTAACAAGCTGGTGCAAAATCTCAACTGGACCCCTAACACTGCTCTGTCATAAATCAGTGATCAGCACCTTTCTCACCTTTTAACAATTTCCACAAATAAGCTCAAAGATTTTCAGCTTAAAGCACAACTAACAAATCAACCAAACAACCAAATAAAATTCACGTTAAAAAGTGAAAAAACAAAAAAGAAGCCAAAAACAAACAAAACTTCTTTATCTCTACCTTCTTCTTTAGGCTTTGCCCTATCTCCTCCTTTTCAAACCACCCTTCAAAATTCCGTGTCTATGACCTTGTTTCCCCTTCACTCTCCATCTTTAAAACAAAAGTCCTCCCTCCTTCCAGTATTCAAGTCAAACGGGTTTTTTGTTTGTTTGTTTTTTGTCTTTTAACAAGATTGCTATTGTTATAACCATTGGACTTAAAAAAAAAAAAAAAATCCTTGTTTAGCTTGAGCCCACAACATCATTTAACACTTTAATTTTCATCTGTGCTCAAATTACTGACTTAAGCCCAACACATCTGAAAATAATATATTCCACTTGGGTATTCTGTAAATTACTATCTCCAAGTTTGGTCATATTATCCTAACTCATGAAACAAATCTTCCTCTTATTTGCTCTTCCTAGATTCTCTCCATTCATTTAAACATTCAAGCTGATTTCTTTCTTTATCAATCACTAAATACATACATTATGCCTCCTAAAAATCTCTAAACTTGTTAATTCCACTCCCATTGCCATTGTCCTATTTCAAGTATTGTCTTTTCTAGTTCATGTCTAAACCCTTCAACCTTGGTTTGCTTTCTTTTATCCTCACAAAAAATTTATTATTTACACCCAAATGTAATCATATCATTTTCCTTTTTAAGGTCCTCTATTAACTTTCTCTTGTTAAATACATAAAATCCAAATTCATTTTATTTTATTTTATTTTAATGTTTTTATTTTAAAGATGTGGGGTACAATTCAGGGTTAGGTAGACAAATGTTGATTATGTAGGTGCTCGTTGATGAAGTGTGCCCCCCATCCCAGCAGTTTCCCACTACTGTCAATCCTTTTCTTATACTATTATGATAGTTGTTCAAGGTCCACTTATGAATGAGAACATGTGAGACTCAGTTCTTTGTTTCAGTATTAAAGAATTATAAACTCTAAGCCCATCCAGGTTGCTGTGGCATTCATGATTTTGTCCTTCTTTATGGCTGCTTAATATTCCATCATGTATATGTACCCACATTTTTTTGATCCAGTCCTCTTTTGATGGGTAGGACAGTTGGTTCCATGTTCTTGCTATTGTGAACAATGCTGCAATAAACATATACGTGCAGGTACCTTTATCATAGAGTGATTTGTGTTCTTCCGGGTATATTCCCAGTAGGGAAGTAAAGGGTTTTATGAAAGGTCAAATGTTAGATCTTTTAGGGATCACCACACTGTTTTCCACAAAGGCTGTACTAGTTTACACTCCCACCAGCAGGGCAGAAGTGTACCCTTTTTACCACATTCTCTCCAGCATCTGTTGTTTTTTGAGTTATTGATAAT
Organism: Tarsius wallacei; assembly: GCA_963574415.1. NCBI lineage: Eukaryota > Metazoa > Chordata > Mammalia > Primates > Tarsiidae > Tarsius > Tarsius wallacei. The sequence continues at coordinate 8,054 of CAUYQG010299484.1, forward strand.
AGCAATCCTGACTGGAGTTAGGTGTTATCTTAGTATAGTTTTAATTTGCACTCATTTGATGACTAATGAGGTTGAGCATTTTTTCATGTATCTGTTGGCTGCTCATATGTATTCTTTTGAGAAGTATCTATTCATATATTTTGTCCACTTTGTAATGGAGTTGCTTATTTTTTTTCTTTTCAGCTCATTTGAGCTCCTTGTAAATCCTAGATGATAGGCCTTTGGCAGACATACAGTTGGCAAATATTTTTTCCCAGTCTGTGGGTCGTCTCCCTGCTCTCTTGCTGGTTTCTTTGGCTTTGCAAAAGTTTGTGAGTTTGATGAGGTCCCACTTGTCTATCCTATCTCTTATGGCATGGGCATATGGGGTTTTGATCAGGAATTGGTTACCAGTTCCAATTTCCCTAGGGGTGTCTCCTGCATTTTCTAAGGTTCTTATAGTGTGAGATTTTCCGTTTAGGTCTTTGATCCATTCAGAGTTGATTTTTATGTATGGTGATAGGTAGGGGTCTTGTTTTAATCTTATGCATGTAGTCAGCCAGTTTTCCCAACACCATTTGCTGAATAGGTTCTCCTCTCCCCAGTGGTTAGTGGTGGAGCCTTTGCTGCAGATGAGTTGGTTGAGAAATTTAGGTTTTGCTTCTGGAATCTCGGTCTTGTTCCAGTGGTCTATATGCCTGTTCTTGTACCAATACTAGGCTGTTTTGATTATTGTAGCTTTATAATAAAGTTTAAAGTCTGGGAGTGTGACACCTCCCACTTTGTTTTTGTTTGGTTTTTTTTGCTGAGGATTGTTTTGGCCATTCGTGATAGTTTATGTTTCCATATGAATTCCACTATTGCCATTTCCAGTTGTGAGGAGAATGCTGCTGGTAATTTAATGGGTATTGTGTTGCCTTAGGTAGGATGGACATCTTAACAATGTTGGTTCTTCCAAACTATGAGCATGGAATATTTTTCCTTTGTGTCATCTTTGATTTCTTTGAGCAGTGTTTTGTAGTTTTCATTGTAAAGGTCTTTCATGTCTCTGGTTAGGAAGATGCCAAAGTATTTCACTTTTTTTGTGGCTATTGTGAATGGGATTGTGCTTTTTATTTGGGTGTCTGTTTGTGTATTATTGGTGTATAGAAATGCAACTATCTTTTGCACATTTATTTTACACCCTGAGACTTTGCCAAAGTCCTTTATCAGTGCAAGGAGGTTTTTGACAGATTTTCTTGGGTTTCTGAGGCATAGAATCATGTTGTCTGCAAAGAGTTATAACTTGACTTCCTCTTTTCCTATTTGGACACCCCTGAACTCCTTCTCTTGTCTGATTGCTCTAGTTAGGACTTCCAAAACTATGTTGAACAGGAGTGGTTACAGTGGGCATCCTTGTCTTGTTCCAGTTTTCAGAGGAAATGGTCCCAGTTTCTGTCTATTTAGCTGTATGCTGGCTGTGGATTTCTCATAGACGTCTCTTACTATTTTGAGGTATGTTCCATCTATGCCTAGTTGTTCAAGGGTTTTTATCAAGAAGGTTGCTGGATTTATCAAAAAGTTTTTCTGCATCTAATGATATAATCATGTGGTTTTTGTTTTTACATTTGTTGATGCATTTAACTATGCTTATGGTCTTACAAATGTTGAACCAGCCTTGCATCCTGGGAATAAAGGCTACTTGGTCATGATGGATGATTTTTGAGATGTCTTGTTGAATATGGTTTGCTAGGATCTTGTTGAAAATTTTAGCATCTATGTTCATCAAGGATATGACCCACAGTTCTCTTTCTTTGTTGGATCTTTACCTGGTTTGGTTATCAATGTGATGTTAGCTTCATAAAATAATTTGGGGAGAGTTGAGTCTTTCTCAATTGCCTGGACTACTTTCAATAGGATTGGTATCAGTGCCTCCTTGTATGTTTTGTAGAATTCTGATGGAAAACCACCTGGTCCAGGGCTTTTTTTTTTTGTAGGTAATTTTCTTATGACAATAGTCAATTTCCAGGATTGTTATTGATCTTTTAGTGTCTCAATGTCTTCTTGTTTCATCCTGGGGAGGTTGTGTGAGGTCAGAAAGTCCTCCATTTCCTTTAGGTTTTCAAGTTTGTTTCCATACAAGTGTACGTGGTAGTTTCTGATGATCTTTTGTATTTCTTCAGGGTCAGTTGTGACTTCACCTTTTGTTTTTCTGATTGTGCCTATTTGGGCTTTTTCTCTCTTTTTCTTGGTCAGTCTAGCTAGGGGACAATCAATCTTGTTTATCATTTCAAAGAACCAGCTTTTTGTTTCATTAATTTTTTGTATTATCTTTTTGTCTTCTATGTCCCAAATTTGGATTTTATTTTGGTGATCTGGATACTTTGGCTGAAGTTAGTGTTTTGGTGGTCTAGCTTTTCCAACTTCCTTGGGTGATTTGTGAGGCTGTTAACTTGTGATCTTTCCATTTTCTTCGTGTGTGTTCATAGTGATATAAATTCCCCTCTTAGTACTGTTTTCATGGCATCCCAGAGGTTTTGGTAAGATGTTTGTTTATTTTCAATTGTTTCCAGGTATCTTTTTATCTCTGTTTTGATTTCCATGTTTACCCAGGAGCTCCTTACCATCATGCTGTTTAGTGTCCATGTCTTTGTGGATTTTCGGGGAACTTTGTTGCTATTAGTGTTTATTTTGTTCCTCTGTGGTGTAAGAAGGTGCATTGCAGAATTTCAATCTTATGAAATTTGTTTATGCTTGATTTATGGCCAAGGATGTGGTCAAGCTTAGAGTACATTCCATGTGGTGATGAGTAGAATGTATATTCCGTGGTCATTGGTAGAGTGTTCTATAGGTATCAATTAAATCCATTTGGTCAAGTATCACATTGAGGTTCTGGATCCCCTTGTTGATTTTTATGTCTTGATGATCTTCCAAGAGTTGTGAGTGGGGTACTTAAGCCCCCAGTTATGATAGTGTTAGAGTCTATATCTTTTTTAAGTTTGCCTAGAAGCTGCTTTATGAAAGTTGGTGCTCCTATGTTGAGTGCATATATGTTTAGGATGGATATTTCTTGTTGCTGGATTGAACCTTTCATCATTATGTGGTGACCTTCTGTGTCTTTTTAAATTTTTAATAGCTTAGAGTGTATTTTGTCTGATACTAAGATCACGACTCCTGCTCTTTTATTTTCCATTCGCCTGAAATTTTGTTTTTCATACTCTTACTTTGAGTCTGTGAGTGTCCTTTCTGGTGAGATTAGTCTCTTGAAGACAATATATAGTTGCCTCATGATATTTTATTCATTTTGCCATTGTGTGTCTCAATGGTGCATTTAGTCCATTCACATTCAGGCTATTATTGAAATGTGAGTGTTTATCCCTGTCATGAGGTTCTTATAGAGTTTGTTGTCATTACTGTTTATTTGCTGTCTTTCCTTGATTTGGGGGTTGATTCATGTATGTTTTCAGTCTTTTTCCTGCATTCTTGTGAAGGGCATTGTCATTCTTTTTTTTTTTTTCTTTCTTCTCTGTTTAATACTTTCTTAAGTATTTCTTGTACAGCTTGTCTGGAGGCAGTGTAAGTTCTTAGGGATTGAATGTCTGGGAAAGATTTTAATTCTCCATTACATATGAAGCTTAGCTTAGCTGGGTAGGTAATTCTTGGTTGAAATTGTTTATCTTTGAGAACTTTGAAGACTGGGCTTCAAGCTCTCCTAGCCTGAAGTGTTTCTGTAGATAAATCTGCTGCTAGTCTAATTGTTCTTCCCTAGTAGGTAGTCTAAACTTTTTCTCTTGCTGCCTTTAGGATTTTTTCTTTTATACCTACTTTGTGTAGGTGAATTATTATGTGTCTAGAAATTGGTCCTCTCATTTGTTGTCTCACAGGGATTCTCTGAATCTCTTGTGTTTGAATGGTCATGTCACTGATGAGATGAGGGAAGTTTTTTGGGATAATTTCCTGGAATGTTTGTTCCAGAATGGTCTCTGTCTCTCTTTCTGCCTCAGGAAGTCCAATTACTCTCAGGTCTGGCCTCTTGAAATAATCATTCATCTCCTGAAAGTTTTGTTCTATCTTTTTAAGCTTCTTTTTTATTTCTTTGACCGTTTGGGTTAGTTCCATATTTTGGTCCTCCAGCTCTGAGATTCTTTCTTCTGCTCAGTTAATTCTGTTTTTCATGCTTATCAGTTTGTTATTTATTTTATTCACTGTATTTTTTTACTGCTGTTATCTCAGTTATCAGTTCCATAATTCTTTCCTCTTGTCTCTCCTTAATTCTATTTATTCTTTTGATTAATGTCTTGATATCTGGGTTTGTGGCCTGAGACCAGTCATTCTGGGGTTCTTCATTGTTTGCATTCTGAAGTCTGTATTCTAAGTGGCTGACCTCCGAGGGATCTGTGTAAGACCCATATTCTTCTTTTGGCTTTTATTCATTTGTGTAGATTCCCCCCTCCCCCACACATACACCTTTTAAAAAATCTCCTCTTTAATTTTGTTGTTCAGGGATGGGGGAATGCTTTTACTTCTGTTTGCTCAATCTCCTATTCTTCTTTATGTGGGTCCTCTGGCTTTGTTCAATTCTGAAGCTGGACTGTGGATTGGGGGCTCTACTTTTTGCAGTTTTGAGATTTAATTGAGTGGGGAGCTGTGATTCAGAATCTATCTGCAGATTCTAGTATGCACTGATAGATATGTGGGTCCCCTGGAACCCACTTCCCACTGTCTTACAATCTGTCCATGCAGTGGGGGTATAGGTTTGCTCCCTGAAATCAAAATGAGATAAAAAGGGAAAAGAATGGCAAAAGGAAGGAGGGGGATGGACAGGAAGGTGGAGAGAGAGAAGAGTACAAGGGAAAACAGACGTACTAAGTAACAAATGAAAACAGATAAAAATAAAGACAGAAAAGAGAAAAAAAAACAAAACATACCATCATACAAACACACAAACCAACTAAAACCCCCCTACTGATGTACTCTCCCTCAAAAATACCCAGACATAAACAGAAAGTCTTACAAAAAAGCAAGAAAATAACAGAAACAAAGCAAGTATGAAACATTATCATTTTTGAAGAATAGCTTTGTCAGGTACAGTATCCTTGATTGCCAGTTTTGTTTTTTGTTCCTTTAACACTTTTGGATATGTTCTACACTCTCTTATACTACAAGGTTTCTGCTGAAATGTTCACCACTAGCCTTATTGGAGTAACATTGTATGGGACTTGTTTCTTTTCTCTTGTGTGGTCATGGTGCTGTTTCTGTATTTTATTTTTTGGCAATTTGATTATAATATATTTTGGTATAGTCATAATTATATTAAACTTGATTGGAGACATTTGATCTTCAAATAAATATATATTATATATTCTCAGATTTGGAAAGTTTCTGCTATTATTTCTTTAAATAAGTTTTGTTCCCTTTGCCTCCTTTTGTTTTATCTACAAACTACTATAAATAAAATATTTTCTCTTTTAATGCTGCCTCATAAATTTTGTAAGCTTCCTTTATTCCATTTTAATCTTTTTTCCCTTCTGATTATGCATTTTAAAATAAGCTGTTTCTGGTTTAGTGTTTATTTCTTCTGAGTGATTAGTTATGCTATTGATACTCTCTGTTGCAGTTTTCATTCATTCATTGCATTTTCTGAGTTCCAGAGTTTCTGTTTGATTTAAAAAAAATTTTTCAATCTTTAAAAATTTCTCATTTGGTCATTTATTGTATTCTTGATTTCATAAAAATTGATTCTCTATATTTTCTTAAAATTCATTGAGCTTTTTAAAAAAAATAGTTTGAATCCTTTTAAAGCAGTGTGTATATCTTTATTTATTTGGGGGACAGCCACTGGAGATTATTGTGGTCTTTTAGCAGTGTTGTTTCTCCTTGGTATTTCATATTTCTAGTTGTCTTATTTTGAAGTCTATTCATTTGAAGAAGCAAAAACTTATTCCAATTTTTTTCGGACTGGGTTTGTCTGAAGAAGCATTTTATTAGCCCATTCAGAGAATCTGGACTCGTTGTAAGTGAACTTGCTGCTGAAGTCTTTGGGCTGGCTGAGCTGTACTTGGGTCAGCTGGTAGGTGGGCTTGGTGCCTACATTCATGGAGTTGGGTCTGGAGTTTGATTCCACTAGGTTGGACCTGTTGATTGGGTCCATTGGGATAGGTCTACAAGGTCTATCTATGGAAGCTGGTCTGAAACCTGGGTCTACAGGAACTAAACTGGCAGTGGTGAGGGACTTGCGCCAGAAACTGAGATGAGTGTAGTGCTTGGGTTTACTGGAACACATTGAGAGCCTGAATTTATGGGAATTGTCTTGGTTCTGGGGTTGACTTGGAGCTTGAATCTGCCGGGGACAGGCCTGGGTACTGAATCCAGGGGACTAGACTGGAACTTGGGTCTGCAAGGTTGGTCCTACAACTTCAGTATGCATTAACTGATCTGACACTGTGGTTTACTGAGAGGGCTTGCATCTGGGTGGTGCAGGTCTGGACCTTGGGTCTTCTTTAGCTTGGGATCATGGGAAACAATCTGGAGCTTGGTTCTAATGGGAATAGCCAGGAGGCTGGATATGAGGATTTTGGCCTAGAGTCTAGGTCCATGAAGGTTGGTCTGGGTCCTTGGTCTGGCCATGATGCAGGTCAGAGTAAACTCCATGTGCACCTGGTAAATATTCTTGGAGCTTATAAGTGAAGGGTGCTTTAGGTTAACTCATAACAATGTCTTTGTTTGGGCTGCTATAGCATAATACCATAAACTGGATAGCTTATAAACAACAAAAATTTATTCCTTATAGTTCTGTAGTCTGTGAAGTCCAATATCAAAGTGTTGGCAGACTCAATGCCTGGGGAGAGCCCTTTTCCTGATTCACAGATGGTTACTTTTCACAGTGTCTTCAAATGATGGAAGGGACAAATAAACTCCCTTGAGTCTCTTCTATAAGAGAACTAATTCATGAGGGCTCTGATCTTATGATCTAATCAATTCCCAAAGATTTTATCTCCTAATACCATCACCTTGGGGGTTAGGATTTTAATATGAATTTTGAAACCATACAACTATTCAGATCATAGCAAATACATTTCCGGGATCTGAAGGAATAACCAATTAATTATTTTCTCTGCCAGTATAATTGAGGTTATGTTCCAGAGAAATCATTGGAAAAATGGGTAAGCTGTCTAGCAAAGGAGAGCTGCTTTTCTGTAAGATTGACATTGTTACTAATAAGACACCTGAGAATGGCACAGTCAGAGACAAACATTTCAACTCAACGCTTAAAGCACATTACTTCCTCAAAAGCAGTTTTGAGTTGTGTGCCTTGCTTGTATTTGGCTGACTGTGCTGTTTCAGTCCATCCCTTTTCCCTTCTCTTCAGTCCAATTAAATCAATTTTATTATGCTGAGTCTGTGATGACTCAGTGTGGCTGTGTTAGCAGCCAGTGGAAATGGTTTGCTCACTACATTTCATGCTGGTTCTCTTTCTATTAACAAAAATGGAATTTTCAGGCTTCATTACAAGATTAAACTCTTGATAGAATTAAAGATTGTGGATCCTTTATAGGCAATTTTCCTCGCGGGGCTACCACACTGAAAACTGGAGTTCCAAGCCACAATTTCTCCAGGGATTCATTCTTCTCTGCCCACAGGGAAAAGGCATCATAGTGTATCACTGAACTTGATGAAGGAGGTAAACAATCTACAAATTCATTCTTTGAAATAAATAAAAGACTCTTACAGAAGAGAATATATAACCACCTCAGAATACCTATGAGCTACATGGCATTAACTGAGAATCTAGGGATGTGGATATTTGAGATTTCTATAACATGGTAAAAGATGCCTTCCAACCCTGTAAAACAATAATTTGTTTTTTTTCTCTGGATATTGAAGATGCAAAGAAACTACATTTTAAGTGGCCTAGGGGTTGGTTTTCTTCTACCATATAACAAAAAACTTGCAAAAACACTTAAAGCACAGTTATTTATTTTTACCACATATGTCGAATTGTCAGTATGTTTCTGTCATGACCTATCACTAATAATTACAAAAATGCAAACGATTCCTTTATTAGATAAGTTTAATTGAAGTATTATATTTATTTGACATATTCTTTTTAATGGTAGATTAAAGAAGGTAGTTGAATCCAAAAAGATGTTTCAAGAGTTTATGCATAAAAATATATTTGGAAAAGTGATATTATTTAATGCAACTTTGTTAATGTGAGTTTGATAATCTCAAAGAAGAATGTTAACTTTTAAAATTCTATATTTAATGATCTGAGTTATTTTTCTCAAAGAGTTTAGCATATAAGCCTAATAACTGTTCACAATAGCAAAAACATGGAACTAACAATGCTGCCCATTGAAAGTGGACTGGATAAAAGAAGTGTGGTACATATACATGATGAAATATTATGCAACCATAAAGAAGGACAAAATTATGGACTTCAAAGCAACTTGGATGAATTTAGTCTATCATATTCAGTGATATATCACAGAACAAAGAATTGAGTATCACATGCTCTCACTCATAAGTGGACCCTAAGCATTTATTATAATACTACCAGAAAGGGGTTGGCAGTAGTGGGACACTGCCAGGGGAGGTGGGGAGGGAGGGTACACAACATTAATAAGGGTACCTGATTCTAAACAGGTGAAATGGAAACCAATGGGAAGCCGAAACTTCACCTGTACATAGATCACTTATGTACCTAATCTTAACTTGTACTCACATCTTTAAAATAAATTAAAAATAAAATAAAAAATATATATATGTCTAAGAATCTCTGCTAGATGACCTCTAGACTGAATTTTCCTGGGTTTCCCCTTTTTCCCTTTATCTCCTCATTTCTGTCAGAGTATAAACTAATACATTAGAAAAAAATTTGATTGATATTTGGTATGTGTATTCACTTTATATATAATACCACATGAAATTTTCACAATGAGTATGTAAGATAAATAAGAAGTAAGATTGAAGTGGCCAAACAATTTGCTCAGAGTCACATGATATTAAGTTTTGCAAAATGAAATTTGAACTCAGGACTGTCTGATGTCAAAATCCATGCTATATTTTCTGCTCTTCACTACACTTTTATGTTCAGTTCCATGGGCCAATGAATCCTTTAAATAAATAAAATTGCTTTCAGGGATCGACAGTAGTGGGAAACTGCCAAGGAAGGGAGGGGCACACCTCATCAACAAAGGTATCTGCATAGTGAACATTTGTATACCTAACCCTGAATTGTACCCCACATCTTTAAAATTAAAAAAAATTGCTTTCATTTAAAAATGTTTAAGTATTATTTTTCCAAAAACTTCCCAAAACTCATGGTCACATCCCAAAGAATTAAAAATGTGCGATGGAATCATCTCAAAGCTGGTGGCATATAAATAGCTTTATATTGGCCTTTTTTGACATTGAAGACATCCATAACAAACTGAGATTACGACAGCCTCTCTCCTACCTTTTGTTTTGTTCCTGGACTTTAGATTTTAGCCTGGCTTTCTCTGCCTGTTGTAAGTTGGTCAACAAAGGCCATTTGGTTTTATATGAGTATGGGCATTGAAAAGAAGTTATAGAGCAAATATTCTTGAAACAATGACTGAAGAGTCTGATCGGCCAGTTGCAAAAGTTCCCAATTCACTTATTTTTATCATGCACTTTGCAGTGTGGCATGCAGCTTTTTTTGTCAATAGATAAAATCTATTTTCTTTCATTCTGAATCTAGATTAGCCTCATAACTTGCTTTGTTCAAAATAATTTTGAACACAGACTTGCTCTGGGCCAATTTTAAGTCTAAGCCTTAGGAGATCTTCCTATCCGGCTGCTATGAGAAAGCCCACACCAGCCTGCTGGATGCTGAGAGATATGTGACCCCAGAACCCCTGTTACCTCAACCATGACCCAGATATAAGAGTGAGGTTATCTTATAATAGCCAGACTCCAGATGACCTGAATACACAGAAATAAGCCTGAATGAGAGCAAACAAACATGGCCCAGGTCAGCAGAACCACCCAGCAGACCTGTAGATTCATGAACAATAGTGGTTATTGTTTTAAGCCACTTATTTCTGAGATTCATTGTTACACAGCAATAATTAACTGATAAGATGGGCTAAAGAGCAGGACAGCTGAGTATTGTGCGAGGTAGCTGGAAAAGGCGGAGGCAGTCTTTGGGAGACATAATAGAGAAGCAGGGAGAAAGACAAAATTTAGGACTGGAAACTAAGGAACAGGTGAGCTAGAATTGTAGCTCTACTAATTAGTGGGCATGTGCATCATTAATTCTGAAGAGTAGATAATCAAAAATAAGTATGCATATTAAAAATGGTAAACAAAAAGTAATAGCTAAGATTCAATAAAAATTGCCAACGGATATTTGTATTAGACAAAAATATTTAACTTTCCCCTTGATGGAAAAAAAAATCAGTCCTTGCATATTATTGGAATTTAAGTGGTCTGGTCTTAAGTTTCCTGCTTTTTCTGCCATTAGTTGTTAGAAATGGCTGAATAAAATAAGTCATTTTGTTTTGGTATATGAGTTTTATGTTGCTACTCTCTTTTTAGCTGAAATGAACAGTGGAAAATAGCTTTTCTGTGAAGTTGGTCTTTTAAAATATGCGCGACTGTTCCAAACAGCATGCTAATTTTCGAGTTCATCAGATGTATATTTATATGGTGAATGTATCTGTCACATAAACATTTTGTCAATCACCGCCTCCCTTCTGTTCTGACACAGTATGCTGGAGCACCATCTAAAATGTGATGGATGTTGTGCTTGTTCCAAGTGAGAATTAATTATGGCAATGACAAGAGTGCTACCAAAGACACCTGTACTCTGGGACAATGTTGCATCCAAAGAAGTAATCATTGAAGCTTCTCATTTAAAAAAAAATGGGTGCACAATTAATTTAACAAACTCTTCAGTTTGGTCCTGAAATTAGTTTATCATTTGAAGGAAATCTTGCCTAGATCTACTGATCATAATGGAAGAAATGATTGTGAGTCCGGTGAGAAAATGAGTTATTCTTCTTCTCCTTTGTATTTTTCTTTGAGATTTATTTTTTTGGAAAAAGTATTATAATGGTATTGTGATAGATTAAGAACGTAGGGATAATTTTAAAAGGATTTGAAGGGGATTTGGCCTATAGATTTGATGAAGGCAATTTGAACTGAAATAATGATAAACTAGAAGATTTGATACATTTGCTGTATGATATTTTACTACAACTAATACGTTTAGATCTTTACATTTCCTTCTAACTTATTTGCTTGAAAACTTAGGCTTCTGTGGGGTATTATAAAAAGATAACATTAGATTGTGAATGTGACTGTATATAAACATAACAATAAGTAGGCAGAAGATAATAAATACCCAAACCTGGCAGCTGAAAAATAACCATAGAATGACTAAAGAATGTTAAATTGTACCCCCAGAGGTCTCATTATAAATTGGTCACTTAAACATTGCAAACTCACACTTGAGAATAGCTAATATACATCAGATTCTTACAGATAGCTCTGAATTGTTTCAGATAACAGTAATAATAGATAGCATGTAAAATGCACTTATGTGTCAAGCATTTTGCCTACATTTATCTCACAAAATTCGCCAATACGTATTCTTTAAATATACAAACAAATTTTAGGTGAGCCGTCTTAAATTGCCAACATTTGACCATAAAAATGTCAATTTCATGAAGTTCAATCTAATAGAAGTATAGACAAGAAAATATAAAGGTGAACAGAATTCTCTACAACTTCCAAACAAAAAGTAATTGAAGCTTTAATAATACCAGAGACTTTCTAAAGGATATTGGGTCTACTAGGGTAAAAGGAAGAGAAATAAATCAAAATGTAAAAAGATGGCAGGCTAGACTCAGTGAAAGTATGGAATACAGAGTATATATAGCTTTCTGACCCTCTGGAAGAAAGCATGGCTACAGAATTTACAGGTAAACAGATGGTGAGAAGCAGATACAAATTACAAAATACACTTAAGGATAAATCAATATTCTAAAAATAAGAGAGTGTGATAAGAAATATAAGGCAGAGAAACCCAGCCTAATGACCTCTAAAAAGCGTTTGCAAACAACTCACACATCGGTGTCATTGTCCTATACAACATGCTCATCACCATGGCTTATTTTATTTTGTTTTACTTTATGGAGGAGATATATAAATATTATTATTATTTCATTGAATGATATGAAGCATCTGAGAGCTACAATTTTATCCATTTGGAAATTAGACATCATATTCATAGATCATCAATTTCTTTTTAATAAAAAGAAAAAAGAATGGAAGTGTAAGGGTGACAATAAGGTATTCTCCAAACCTGAAATTATATATGCTATGTGTGAAACTAAGAAAATCAACTTACATTAGGGTGTGCTCTTGTGGAGACCTGAGAAGTATCCTTCCTGGGCTTAGGGATCTGAAACCACTATTTTCTGGGAAGCAAAGGGGATAGTAGTTACAGCTTGTTTTTTTAAACAAGGTGCTTCTTTTCAAAAACAGATTTATAACTGTAACAGGGGAAGAAAGCATACAGTGTTTGCTGACTATTGACAATAGTAACTCTGTTTAGAGATTACATCTGTTTGCTTTCTATTTTTATATAAACTTGGGTGAAATCTGCCCTTTCTGCTTCATAGAATCCCAAGGTAGGTGAGTCATCAAGACCAATAACTTGTGTTCTGAATAAAGCAAGAAGAGGATTAAGACCAGCTTTTTCCTTTGCTGGAAGCTGCAGATAAAATCCTCTGTTGCTCACTCACTCTTGTCCTCAATATGAGCAAAGCCAGATCTCCAGCTTAGGCCTGGCATCTTCTCTGACTGAATCTACCTTCAGATGACATCCAGGCATTGGCCTGGCACTACATTTGGTAAATTACGCAAAAGTTGAATAGTATGTTTGCCTTTTTGTGTCTCAAAATTTTGATTCATTTAAAAAATATCCAGTATAAGAATAAGTATCATCTGGCCTGGACAGATAAAATAGCTCATGTTTGACAAATCTGCAGCACATGAATTAACCTTAGATCCTCGTCAAATACTTTAAGGTGTATGCAAAATTTTGTATACATACGCAATACTTGTTTTTCTGGGAAAAGGATCTGTAAAGTTATTATATCTTTAAGGGTATCTGAGATAGAAAATAAATTAAGAACCACTGATAATATAAAAAAGTTCAGTCGTTTTCAGAAAAAACAAATCATAATTCATAGAAAGATGTAAAGTTTTAAGGTAAAACAAGAATGCCTTGATCAGAAAGTATCTATAAAAGTCAAACCTAAACCAAATCAGCACATTTTTAAAACCCCAAATATAATTAATTGCCTTATTCTCTATCTGCAATAAAATTGAGAACTGATATTGAAAGTATAATAGCTTTTCAGTGTATCACTAACATTTGAGTCAGAAAGACTAAAAAAAATCCAAGAATCTGGTAAAAAAAGGAGGTTACATTCTGCAGTCATTGCTGGATGAAATCAACAGAAAGATCACACAGCTCATTCTCCCTTCTCCGTTCATATTCGCCAAGCAATCTTCTGACAATTATGCACATAGGTAGGCAGTACACTCAATAGTGAATATGAGAATTTGTTTTCCTTAGTAGTTAAACTTCTCAATTCAAATGATCAAATTGGCATCTGGCTTATATATTCTTCCATGAATTTGGTTAGTATTAGTCTGGTTCAAAGGTAACATTTTCTTGTCTCAGCCCACTCTACTTAAATCACAAATTGCTCAAAGGCACAGTAAGTTTAGAATACGATATAGAGCAAGTAGAATGTTCAGGGTCAAATGCTTAGCATTAATAAAACTTACCTAAAAATCTTTCCTGCTTTGCAAAGAATGATGCGGGATGAAATAATTATTCACCAAGAAAGTCTTACAAATAGCGTATTTAAAGTTTAGAATATGTATAAAAGTCACAATTATCAGTCAGCTCTGTATGTTTTAAAGGGGCCCCAGAAGTTGAAGATGTTTTACTAGATTAATTCATCAAATTAAAATTTGGAAACTATTCTTTATGCACACTGAATTTTCTTGCAACTCTACAGCAAGTATTTAAGGTGATTTTTCAGAGTTATATAACACCCTACAAAACCCTGAATACATAGAAAATACAATCTCAGTCAAGTGCTCTTAACTTTCAGAAAGTGTCCTTGATGTGGAAAAAAGTTTTCTAGGGCACTGGACATTAATGACTAATGTGGTTCTATTTTAGAGAGTTTATAAATTACCAAGGATCGATTAGCGTCATGGTAAAGTAAACCTGGCTGGGAGCTGGTTGCAATCACTGTGGTAGCTGCATGATGGTAGGTATGGACTCCACATCATGTAGTCCTTAGCATCTGACCTATGTTGTTTGTGGTCAACATATCACTTTAAAAATACTGTCTTAGATTCAAAGTGGAGGTACAGTAATAATATAAAGAGGTTCAAATGAGATTTAAAAATAGAGTGGTAATATATGGTTAATGAAACAAAACATATTATTCTATTTTTATATATGTTTTTATAACATGGTCTGATTCTTGACATATGTTAGTAGTCACTTATATTAATATGAAGAAGGGTAAAAGAGTCTAGGAAACATTAACTTGATACCACTACAGTTGAAATGAATCATAACAGTGTGAAAATTTTAAAAATATGAATATTTGTGGTAAATTTGATTAGCAATTTTAATATTTTAAAGTTGTACTTTAGTTTCCTTGCACATATCTCATAATACATCCAAGAATTAGCTACTTGGGGATGACTATTTTGTCTATGTGAACTCTATCTATGAAAAGAAAAAAGTGGTTTTCTAATACATTGGCTTGAAAACAGATTTGTGCAAAGTTTTTGGAAGTAAATGATCCATCAGTTTCTGAGGATATCAAAGAAGATAACAGTTTTTGTATGACATATACACTAATAGTGTGGTACTGCTATACAGAAGTAGGAAAACGAATGTTTTCTATGACCACTACCTGGCAATTTTTTGATAGCTTGCTTTATTCTGAAATTGTATTCTATCTCATGCTTTGGAGCCATGATACCAAGGGTATTGTGCATGCTGCAGGAATGATTTATTTTTAGATTAGAAAATATAGTTTATTTAGAAAGTAAATGAGGGAGAGAGGTTGATTCACCTCCCCAAGGAAGGAGAGAGGTCAAAGCTTAGGAAACATGGCAGTGGCCATAGCTCAAAGAGCACATGGCCACACCAGAATCTAGTAAAACAATGGCCATGATTATTTTCCAAAATGAATACATACGAAGTATTGGGAAAATGGTCCGGAGAATTAGCATCTCCTGGAAAAAAGTGAAAAACGAAGTAAATGATTTATATGTGATTAGACAGAAGAGATGATGGATTATTTATTTACTCAGTACATGAATATCAACTTGACTTCTGTACTTTTTTCTGTACCTTTTTTTCTATTCTTTTCTAATTGAGTTCAGGTCATTCACTCAATTATTCCACAAATAAATATTGGGCTTTTACGATGTGATTACTCCACAGATGCATATTGAGTTTTTATTATGTGATGTGGTTGCATATCATAGAGTGTAAACTTCTATAGGAAATCTCCATACTGCAATGCTTGTAATATCAGCACATATAGTTTTGTGTTTTAAAATAATGATGATGTTTATGATGATAGAAAATATTGAAAAACTTCCCTTAAAGTATAATGTTGAAAAATGATACAGAAAAAAATGAAAAATAAAGCTATATTATTTTGTGGGAGAGAGAATGATTACCATTGAGGCAAGATCATGAAGTAGTATAGAAATACTTTGTTTTATCTTTAGAAGTTTGCTAATATAATACTAAATGTTGCATAATAATTTATTATGTGGCTGTACCACAATTTACTTAGTCCTTTCCTTATTGATCACCATAAACATACATTTTGGTGTATAAATATTTACCAGTTTGAGCTTTAACTCAGCATTGATTCCCAGAAGTAGAAATTTGGCTCAAAGGGCATGGTTAATTTTATGGTTCTTTAGACACACCATTACACTGATTTCTAGAAATTTGTACCACTTGATACTCAAACCAGCGTGTATAGTGGGATTAATACAGACTTAAGTGACTAAGAAGGAAAATGAAAAGTCATACCTAGAATATACCCTACTGCCCCAGACACAATGCTTTCACACATTTTACACTATTTAAATATCACAGCTGCTCTGTGGAACATTTTGTGGTTAGAGTTAAGACTTGAAAAAGAGCTTGAATGATGCATAAATTTGGAAAGGTGAGAAGAATGAGGAAGTGCCTTCCAGATGGCAGAAACCCCTGGAACAGGAAGTTGTGAACAAATATAGCCATGTGGCCTTTCAGGTGACCTCAAAATATCATCTTTGCCTTCTCTGTGCGTTTTGAGCCAAGTGAAAAATAAGACAGCAATAAGGTTAAGGAATAAAAATGCCCCTTGTATGGTTGAAGGTTTTCTAAAACTAAAATCCCACATTGAGTCAGCAAAGATAAGTGTTCCCACTCTACCCCAGCCTGCTCCATTACCACTCCACTTAGGGGCAGAGCCCTTTACATGTAAGGCGTGTGATAAAGGAGAAACATACATGTGTTCTGCAGGTAGGAGAAAGGAGCTGTACTGTGGTTGGCTAATTTCTCCATCTAATCTCAGTAAATTATTCCTCACTGAGGGAAACAGGAATAAGAGAGTGGATGAGGAAAAGCTTGGATTCCCATAGCTAGAAGAGTGCTCTCCATGTGGAAGACAAAATCAGAAGTGGAGAATAAGTAGCTACCCTCCTACCGCAGGGCAGCTTGAGGAATTGTGCAGATCCCTGGTTAAGGTTTATGTTAGGACTTACCAAAAGGCTGAATTGTGGACCGTCTGGAGAATCACAGTGAGGTCTCAGCTTTTGGTGCTTCTGGTGATTCTCCAGCAGTAGAGATACAGCATAACTTTTCTATCCCTTTTGTACTTCAGTAGTCTCTTTTGACTCCTCAGCTTGTTGAATTCTATGCCAATGGAGTAGATAGATGTGAAGCCATAAAGTGAACTCACTCTAGTTTATCCTTCACTGGGTCTTCCCTCTGGGTGGCAATCTGTCTTCTGCTGTGTTCCACTTCTGTGGGTCAAAATCAACAAAACAAAAAGGAGCAGTGAATCAATTCCACTATAAAAATTATTCCAAAAACGTGTTTTGGAATTATGAATAATCAGTGGCCACAGACAAGGTAACAAAATTACTCATTTAATCCTTAGTGTGAGGTGGTAGGGTGCCTCTTGCACCAAATCATTACTAGTTTGATCATTATCAACCTCCCTCTCTGAGAAGAGATAATTCTGTTGAAACTTCAATTTGCTTGTCATGTAAAGTTCACAGATCACAAGCATGATGTTGCCTTCAGGGTAGAACATCTGAGTAGGAGAATGATGGTGCTTCCAGAACTGACAAGAAGATTATGCACACTATGAATTTTTGTACAAAGCTGACCTCAGCAGCAGACAATAGCTTCACACAGGTGCCTCTAAAGAGTCAGATGTAGGTTCCATTCCAGTTTATGACTATAATAGCTATAAAATGTTAAGACATAGTCTTTATTGCCATGGATTATTGCCTGTGCTTTATGATTCTGTTGCAACCTAAATATCACCCACAAGACTTAGACTCTACAAATTCTGTACAGCAGGTTCAGTGTGCACTGGCCACAGACTTGCTTGACTTCAGTGAGACAGAGCACCCCCCCACACAACACATTACATAAAGTAGGTTTATTTCTTACAGATGGGCAGCAAGGGATGACAGAAACCCAGGATTCACAGAGAGCCAGTCCTCCAAGTGTCAGAAAAGTTGCCTGGGGTGCATGGAGCCTTGATGGTAGACGCCGCACTTGCATCAGAGCTGAGGACCATGAGAAGCAGCCTGTCTGTAGTTAAGA
Organism: Tarsius wallacei; assembly: GCA_963574415.1. Taxonomy (NCBI): domain Eukaryota; kingdom Metazoa; phylum Chordata; class Mammalia; order Primates; family Tarsiidae; genus Tarsius; species Tarsius wallacei. The sequence goes on from CAUYQG010299484.1 coordinate 25,932, forward strand.
GTCTCAAGTTCATGTGACTCACTGGGCTAAAGCATTGAAGGGCATCATGTTGAAAGGGGGACAGGAACAGAGCCTGGGTTGCTCTGGCCAGTCTCTCTCACTCTCTCATGATGTAGAACTCCCAGTATATTCTATAGTTATTCTTGACAAGACAAGCAAGAAAAGGAGAAGAGAACATGGTTGGTCCAAGGCCACCTGAAGAACTGTCTTCAAGAGCCTATAAATAATCAGGACAATGTATTCATTAGCCATGGATTTTAAGATATTGTTGTTGAGTATGTTTGAGAATATTATTTTTTCCAGACACATTAAAAACTGCTCAGAATACTTGGGATTTATGAATGTATACAGTGAAAGTCAAGGAACTCCTACATAGAGTTAGTCCTCAGGGTGCCTGCTACTCTGTTGGACAGATGCAGACAACTCTGTGGAGCTCAACCTGAGTTTATTTTAGCAAGACCAACTGGAAGGAGAACCACTGTGGGTGCTTATTGTGACCTCACTGTGCAAAAATGAAGCTTTCCATCTTTTCCCCATGAGGATGTTTTTTAGTAGATGATAGGCTTTTCTACATCTGGCACTTTCAGAGTGTCACTTATGTTCGCACCACAGTAGTGACTTTCATCTGTTTGTTATTTTTTTCAGCATTTTCCAGAGCCCACTCCTGGGATTCAGCTTATATTCCCAGAAATACCTGAGTGACAACTGCTTTCTGTCATAGAGCATATAACTGTATGTGGTTTGCAAATAGAAAGTTCATAATTAGTTACAGAATGAAGCATTTTTTCCTCCTTCTCTTCCTCTTCTTCTTCCTCCTCCTTTTTCTTCTCCTACTTCTGGGGGAAGAAACGACAAAAATAACCACACTTTTTTTTTTCTGCTCAGCTCTTTTTTAAAGATAATTTTTGCAGCCTAGTTAAGGAAATGGAAGAGTTTTGCTGCGTCATTTTAATATGAGAAGGAAACATATTACTGGTATGTAAACAAGGGATATTAAAGTATTTTTGAGCCTTTTGTCAACAAAGGTTCTTACAATATTTTTTCTATGTGTGTGAAAAAACAGGCACATAGTTACGGAAATTATGACTTTGTAAGAAAGAAACCCAATATGTACTTTAATTTGGTTTAAGACGGTCGAAACTCCAAAATGTTCTTAGTTGTGTTCCACTTGATGTCAGGGAGACAATGCCAGCACCAGATTTTATATCACATCACACAAGAGAATTTGAAGGCAATTGAACACTAAATTTTCTCATTGTACTGTAATTACAGGAACACCTGTGTTACTTAGCTGTACACCCATGAAATGTGATGTTCCAGAGCTGTCAAAATGTCTCATTTCTTGCTTTTAATTCGGGTCTAATTGTGGTTGATCTAGCTATTATGTTGTGCTATGCTTCATTTATAAGCATGCGGCATAAAGGCTAATAATTTCTGATTTAAGTCAAAAGGCTCTTGTAAATGTTCACCTAGCTCTGTGTACCTTTCTTTAAATATAACTTATGATATATTGGCAAAAGAAAAATGGAAACTTTTGTAATAGAAAATAATCCTTAAGTCATGAAGATGCTTGAGCAGAGCATGTTAATCTGTACTCAAATCCATGACCTTTGATATATCTCAGCTCTAAAGTCTGAGTTATGTAGTTTGAGCTCTGTTCAAATACAAGTAGCATAAAAAGTGAACTTTGTTTACTAGCTGATATGGTATAGTTGCAATATCTGAACCAATTCAGTGATCTTTTTATTTGAATCCCAAATCAGATCATGTAATCTAGAAAGGTTATTGTCTGATAGATGAAATCATTTATATGGCCATTTTAGAAAGGTAGATATTTTAGATTTTATGTTTAATATATAGATATTAGTTTATATATTTTAAAATTACATATTTAATACATTGATTTTACTGAAATGACTACACCTCCTAAGAATCAAAACTCTCCTGCGACAACCTCTAAGAAACAGAATGTGTTATTTCTATTTTAATAACTCTCATCAAGGGGGTTAAGAAGAAAATATCAATTGGTAAATGTGGCAATAGAGCTAGATTCCAAAAAGATAAATATTCATGGACAAAACCTACTTATTTCTACAATGTAAAGATGATATAACACAAATTTCCAACATAATTAACTGTGAGGATAAAGGAGGAAACTAATTTTATTACATAAATAGGAACCATAAAACTAACTGAACAGTTAAAATTTTAAATTGAATAGAAATTGAATAAAAGCCCAGCAAGGCTAATTTTATTTGAGTTAGCTAAGGAAAGAAATAGTAGCAGTATTATCAAATTTATTCAAGAGAGTAGCAGTAGGAAATGAGCTAGTGAGGTATAGGGCGGGAGAAAGGGAAGATTGAATGTATCATTGAGGGCTGCCAGAATACTTTGGGTTTTAGTCTATGTTTAACTGGATGGAGAGAACAGGGACATAATATGATTTTATTTGTATTTTTAAAATTTCACACTAGCTGCTGTATAAAGGGAAGAATAGAAGAAGCAAGGAGACTGATTAGGAAGTTATTGGAGAAAGTAGAGGTAGTTATGGGAGGAGTGGTCAGAGTTACGTGTGTGTGTGGGGGGCACGCACACATACACACACATACAGGACAGGAAAGAGGGTGAATATGGAAGTCTGTTATGAACAACTTAGAGTTGGTTATCCATTAGGCATCCAAGCTTAGATGTAGAGCAGACAACTGTACATATGATTCTGCACTTCAGGGAAGAAGTTGGAATTGAAGATATACATGTAGATATTTAAAGCTAAAGGACTGTATGAGATCATTTAGAAAATGAGAGTGGGTAGAAAGGAGAAGAGGGCTATGGACTGAGCTGAACCTTGGGGGACACAAACATTTAGAGAACCAGGAGAGGGGAAAGGACCAGCAGGGGAGAGTGAGAAGGAGAGGCTGGACAGATTGGAGGAAAGCATGGATAGAGGGGTGCATCTGACACTAACTGGAGACAGTGGGCCAACCGGAGGGAACCTTCAATTGTGTGGAATGGTGCTGAGGGTCACTAAAGATGAGGATTGAGAGATGCTTAAAGTAAACTAAGGATATATGGATGTTCTTGATGAGAGTGGTTTCAGTGTAGTAGTGGGAATGAAAGTAGGTTCAAGAGAGAATGGGAAGAAGAGAAGTAAACACAGTAATATTATAATATAGCTGAAAGTACTTTTATAAAAATTTGTAAGTTTTCTTCTGGTTGCTCATATTTTCTTACTGAAATATAGCTCAAGATTATCTATCACCTAAGAATTAGAAAAGTAAGATGCTGGAGAATGGTTGAAACTGTATGCAATAATTATCTAGAAGACTGACAATGAATTGACTGAAGAAATGAAATGGGATGGCTGGGCAGTAGTAAAGACTCACATAATACATTTGCAGAATTTGCATATTTTTTTTCTTCTACGTTTAGTTACAAGTGGATCAGCTAAGCTATCAAGTTATTTAAGTAAAAAACAAAACAGAGTTAAATATTAGAAAAAAGAAACAAAGTTATTTTTAAATGACATGCATATATTCCTAGAAAATAAAAACAAGATTTACTACAACTTGTGTAGTAGTAAATGAGTGAGGCTAGCAAATGAGTGAGGCTAGCAAAACTGCTGTTTCTATGATGAATACACAAAAATATTAGTCATTTTTTATACCACTAATAATCTTTAAAGTATGAAAAGGAAATTAGTTATATTTAAACCAACAAGAACAATGAAATGTTCAGGGAAATGTTAAAGATTCTAACATATGGAAAACTCTAAAATTCTCAAGAAGGCCAAAAAACAAGATCCAAATTGTACCATGTTCTTAGATGGTAAGACTAGTATGATTAAGATATTGATATTTATAAATAAAAGTATGCGTTTGACAACATTTAAATTAATATTTCAATTTAATAATATTCCAATTTGTCAAATTCCACTTGATAACTGCTTTCAAAATTTTTAGTGAGTATATCTAGATATTTTTGAATACATCCCCATTATCAATATCTGTATCTCTATCATTTTTCTATATTGATATGGATATGTATGAATATATAATATTCATATACATATTTCCTTCTATATAAAAAGATAGAAAGATAAAAAGTTATGGATTAATTGTTTCTGGAAGATAGCAAGAGAGGACTGAAGGATGTGTTTTGTCCAAATATTAGACTTCATTATTTTGTGACTTTCTATATTTAATAAATAAAATTTATTCTATGAAAAGTATTTCAAGAAGAATGCAAATCTCATTAAAGATTATGTAAAAGGAGAGAGACTGAGGGATTTCTTGTGCAGCAATCTTCCTAGGCCGTCTTTTCATGAAAAAGCATTTCCCTGTCTTTTGAATATTTTGTGCTTTATTGATGTGGGTAATTACTTTTCCATTCTTAATAGGAGGACTGGCAGAAGAGCAAGCCCTAGAAATGGGACCAGAGGTGCAAGTTTTGATCTTCCACGTTGGTCTCCAAAATGAACTGGTCATGCAGCATCACCAATGTGTCCTTTTTTCTGTTTTTGGATTTACCGCAAGGGGCAAGGTGGACAAATGTGATTAATCACTGCTGATGTGGGGCCAATGAGCAGCCAATGTTTGTGAATTTTCTATTTTCTTACTGTTTCTTAAATCTTAGATTTACTTCTTATCATTTAAGGAAGGAGGCTTATTTATGCAAATTTTAAAATGTAGAAATAAGATAATTTTAGCTACATTTTAGAGATAAACAATTGTTGTATCTATGTACTTATATATGATTTCTTACTTTAATGGAAAATGATGATTTTTCTCATTAGAGAAGTATTTTTTCCTTTTGAAATAAATGTAGTTAAATAAACATCAAGTGACTTAAGTATTTAAAAATATTTGATGAATTATAGTATAAATGTTTTTGCAGTTTTAGCATAAATGAAGACTGCAGTGCTTAAGTTACCTTTGCATATTGTTCCCCTGGCCCCTCATGTATACCTCTGACTGTAAGGCCACAGTGTTCTATGACTGTGCTTATATGTCTGTCACTCCAATTACCTGAAAGACAGAGTCTGGGTCATTTTCATTTTTGTGTTCCTTGCCTAGCATAAAGCTTGCAAACAGTGAGCTTTTGAGGCTGGATTAGTGTTTAACATTTCAGTACCATTAAATACGGTCACTGGAAAAAAAAAATTTACTCTGTTCACTGATATAGACATAAAAGGAGTTTTGTACTTAAAAGATTAATCACAGCAATGCATATATTGGATTTTAACATATTTCAATCTTTTCTGTGTATGCTTTGTCAATGTTCTAGAAATGCTGTAGGATCCTTAGGAAAGTTAGTGTATAATTTAATAAATTATTTTGCAAAATCACTGTTTTATCATAAAAGAGTTAGATTCTGTTGCTCAGCCTTATCAAATTAAATATTTTTAAAACATTTCTATTCTTAGGTCTAGCTCCAAATCCACTTATAAATGTCTCAGTTAAAACAAAGCCAACTGTGCTTTCTACTTTATATAATGGGTTGTTCCTGTTGCTCTACCACCAGGGAGAGTTAATGCCCCATTAGAAATAGAAGCTAAATTGAGGCATTAACTTTCTCCAGTTATTTTTTTCTTTCTAAAGCTTTAGTACAGTTATGGTACTGGATCCGATTTTTTTTTAAACTCAGAGAAACTAACTGATTTATATTGAGATTGAAACTATAATATTGGCCTATTTACATTATTTATTGATCAACAAATGTACTCTTTAGATGAAAAATTAAACAATTGAGTAAACTGATACTGTTGAGAACCTATGAGAACATTATGTGCTTACCATAGGTTTCCAGATACTGCAGCTAATTTCAGCTGTGTGCTTTTTACAATTATTAATTTTGAAACTAGCACCTATAACATAACCATGTTATTATGCAGATGCTGAGATTAAAGGCTTTTATGCTGTAATGAAAGTGATACCCCAAATATCCTCCAATTGAAGAACATTATTTGGCCAGAAATAAAACTAAATCCATGAAATGGAGATATGATAGCAATGACTATACAAAAATGTTGCATATGTTAATGAAATATTGACAATGATTCAAAGCCCAACTGAAAAGGTTCTTACTATGTCTATGGGCTTAATACTTTAGGTTGGATTGATCAACCCTTCCCATTAAGCTTGTCATCTTCCTTTGTGTCCTGAAACAAATGCATTCATTTGTGCTTTGAATTTGCAAGTATATAGCAAAGGGGAAAAACAAGTCTTGAGTCGACTGAAGCCATGTGTTGGGTAAAACCAAATAGCTATTAGGTCTATGAAGAGGCTATTTGAGTTCAAAGGAAAATGAGACCAACTCACTGTCATGTAAACCTTCAGGGGGGTCCTACTGCCCCCTGGATGACCTTCAATCCTCGTAATAAGCTCAGCTCCGCCTTTACCCACCTTTTTTTCCTCTGCTCTACCAATCCCCTCTACTTAGACTTTGGTTGACTGGCTTATTTTCCTATTATCCAAATGCCCCACACTCCCTGGACATCTGTACATGTTTTCTCACCTGGGGGGCTTCTGTCCACTTTTGCCCAGTTAATTATTTCCCATCCTTGAAGTAACTCTAGAAGATACTCTATCCAGGAGTCTCCTCTCATTGGCAAAGTCCTGGTTAGATTCCCCTGCACTGGACCCTCCTAGATGCACTGTGTTTCTCCAGCTGCTGCACTCACTGCTCAGTGGAATATTGTTTCTTTACTCTTCTGATTTTCTTATGTGATTTTATGTTCTGAGAGAGAAGAAACTATCTTCCTTTTTTTCTAGTTATCTCTAGTAGCAAACAGACACAGTGTCTGGCATTTAGAAGGCTCTCAGTAAATGTTTTTTAAATGAATGAATGATTGAATGAATTCAACCCATTGTGGATAGTACTTCTGAAAAGATTTCAGTGATAGTTACAAGTGCAAGAAGTTTAGCTTGATGAGATACTTAATAATTGCAGTCATTATGCTTATCAATGAAGGATTTAGAGAGAAGTTACTTATATTTTTTGTAGACTTTAGGGTTTTTCTTTGTGTGTGTGGCTCGTTAATACTGTCTTTTGAAGTTAGAGAGAAAAACACTCAGTCCAACTCTACCACTTGCCTAAGATTAGTACTCAGTATTAAATGAGTAAAATGAGGCAGCAACTCATCACAATTCGCTCACTTCTGTAGTTTGACACCAAGGATCTAGTCACCTGATATACATAATGGATCTCATTACTAAAAGCAGCCCCTTACCCAGGCAAGCCCCCAGCTTTGGCTCCTCAAGCGCCGTGTGATAGAGCAAAGCCTTATGACAGTTCATTTTGGAGCTTATAATAGATGAAATGAATTAGGCTTTTATTACAATTTTTATTATATGCGTTTCTTTTATAATATAGACAATTGGCATTTTAATGTAGATTTTTTCAGAGGAATAAAGAAGCCTACTGTCTTTCTGTGGCATGGTAAGAAAGTGTGTTAAAGACCACAGGGGTACCCATAGTATAATTTTGCATTTCATGTTTTTTTGACATGACTTTCCTTATATTAATTTCTTAATTCCCACATAAAACAATTAGCCTTATAAGTTCCTTGGTTTTATGGAAAATAAACTCAGACTGAAAATTTCTGATGTTCACTTGTCCTTATCTTTTGGACAAGGCAAGAACAAAAGGTGTAAAAGTTCAGCTAGAAAAATTAATTAGTTTGACTTTCCTTGTCTTTACTGAGAGAAACCTGTCCTCTGGAGACAGCATTAGCTTAGATATAGGGCCTCTGTCCATTTTCTTTGGCATATAGGGATTTCCTCACCTCTCTCAGCATTTCTGTCCATTTCTGTCTTCTCCACACCGCTTAGACTTGTGGTTTATACTGGGGTTCTCTTGCTTCCTAAATGTACTTTGTCTAGCCATGCTCCCATATGGAAAGGTCAGTTTGAATTTCTGCATTGTTTGCAAGTTTTCTTTAAATCTTGTCATCTTTGTCTTGCATAATGACACATTATGAAAGTGTATAATTAATAGAAATACGTAGTATAAATTTTTATAGTTGCTATTTTTAGAATATATAACAACTATATTATAAAACTACAATAAGTATGAGAATTTAATTCTGTTCACCTTAATTTTGTATTCTTTTATTAAATCATAGACATTGTTCTTATCTTAAAAATGATTCAAGAAGACAATGAGCATTATCAGAACACAAGTCACTGAAATTTGATTTCCAATTGAGAGCGGTGATTACTCGACAAGAATTGGAATAATCTCAACTTAAATAAAACTTCTGATTGACAAGCATGAAGTCTTTAAAATGTTCTTACTGGGTGTTTAGTAAATTAGGACATATTATTAGATAATTGGCATTTTGATACTCTCTCTCTCTCTCTCTCTCTCTATATATATATATATATTTTTTAAAGGACCCATATTACTAGTTCTCTACTCTGATGTATTAAATAAATGAGCACTTCTTGAGCCATGCTTCAGAGAACACCAGTGTCCTAAGGACTGTTAAAAGGTGTTTTGGGAAAAAAAAGTTCTTTGGCCAAATTAGATTGTTAAATGTTGCAAGCTAAATCAGCATCCTAACGATTTATAATGTGTAGTAGCATTTTAAGGGCTCCAAAAGCAATCAAAGTAAAGAAACTTGTTTAAAAGCGCTTAACCTAGCATTTTCTAAACTTGTTTTTGAAATTCTTGATCTTCTTAATGGCCAAATATTATATAAATTCAGAAAATGACACAGAACAAATGTACAGCTTAATGCATTATAAGATGTACACTTTTGCAGCTCCCATTCAGGGCAGAAGATAAGACATTCCCAGATATTCTCATTTCACAGACTTTCCATGTGTCCCTTACTTCAATCAAACCTCACTCCTACCACCCTCACCGAAACTGACCAACACCTGGGGTTCTTCTGTAACTTAATTCTTACATTTATTTCCTCACACAAATGCCATTGTAATTTTGTTTTATGTTTTTATATATATCTAAGCATTTTAAAATCTGCTTTTTCATTCTTTCCAACCTCTCTTTCTCTCTCTATATATTTATATGTATATATTATATTTAATGTATTTGCTGATTTCTCCTCCTTTTGTTAATTTTACATGTGCCTGTTTTTTTTTTCTTAATTTATTGAAAGATTGTCCTAGAAGTTTAAGAAGATTCAGGCTCAGTTATCCATCAAGCCTGCTTCCTAAATGGCAATATATTCTTCTATCAGGAAAAAGTTAATGATTGATTGTCTTTCATTTTCTGATGTTAGCAGTTATTGATGACTAGTTCCATTAATCTATTAATCCATTAGGTGCTGTAAGATGATAATTGGAATCTTTAATTTCTTCTTTGTTTATTAGTTGAAATATTTCTATAAAGAAAAACTTAACTTCATTAGCTCTTTGGTTATCCAAACTTGTGCAGTTAAAATAAGAAAGGCAAAATAAATCCCAGATTGCTTTCTCTTTATTAGTTTTCAAAACAAAGAATTGTTTCTTTAGCATTTTCCATAAAGAACTTTTAAAACATATTTGGTGTGTTTTGATTCATTGAGGGTATAAACTTTATTGACAGAGAGATTGTTTCATCTTTGGCCAGTAGAAGCTCTTCAAGTTGGTTCCTGTGTCTTCTTGACACAACCTCATTAACCTTTGCAATAATCTCCTTGCTATCTGGTATGACAAGGTACTTCAAGTTTTTCTTTAACAGCCTGGGGTCTTTACTGAAAAATAATTTTATTTTTTAATATTTTTGATTTTAAAGATGTGGGGTACAATTCAGGCTTAGGTACATAAGTGGTCCTCATACAGGTAAAGTTTGGGTACCCTTATTTATATTATGTGCACCTCCCTCTCTTCCCTGGCAGTGTCCACTACTGCCAAACCCGTTCTTTTGATAAATATCACATGATATTATGATAAATGTTCAGGGTCCGCTTATGAGTGAGTACATGTAGTACTCAGATCTTTGTTTCTGTAATAAATCACTGAGTATTACAGACTCTTATTCCATTCAAGTTGCTGTGAAGTTCATAATTTTTTTGTCTTTTGGTTGCATGATATTCCATCATGTAAATGTCACATTTCAGTTTTCTAAGACTACAGTCTGGGAGCTAGGAATATTAATTTCTACTAAGTCAATCATTGTTTCTGAGTCCTCTCATTTTTTTAAATTAAAAAAAATTCCTAGCCGGGCTCGGTGGCTCAGCCTGTAATCCCGCACCTTTGGAGGCTGAGGTAAGTGGATTGCCCGAGCCCACGGGTTCGAGACCCCCCTCGGCAACTTGGTGAGACCTCATCTCTACAATAAATCAAAAAATTAGCCAGGTGTGGTAGCGCGCGCCTGTAATTCCAGCTACTGGGAAGGCCGAGGCGGAAGGATCGCCAGAGCCCAGCAGGTCGAGGCTGCGGTGGCCGGG
>CAUYQG010299491.1:0-16446 GCA_963574415.1 Tarsius wallacei
GCCCGGCTAATTTTTTGATTTATTGTAGAGATGAGGTCTTGCTTGCCCAGGCAGGTCTTGAACCTGCGGGCTCAGGCAATCCACTCGCCTCAGCCTCCCAAAGGCACGGGATTACAGGCTGAGCCACCGAGCCCGGCCACATCAGGTTTCTTAAGCCCTTAAACATATCCTACGACTCTGAAATAATTACCTTGTGTGATTATAAGAATTGTCTTCAGTACTCCTCCTAGACCTGGGTTCAGGATTACAATTTTTACTCTGTCCTAAAGCATCATCTTGTACCATCACACTTTAACAATGTAATCCTGATCAGATTGTACACAAGTACAAACCAGGCCAAGGAAGACACTGGACCTGCAAAGCTTGACCCAGGCCTCCCACAAGTCAACTCTGCTCCTGGAAGCCAGATGGAGGAGGAATGTTAGAAGAGATGAACTGTTCATTTTGTCCTTGCTACCACAGGGTTACTACTGAACTGTATTGGTTCTCTAGTTATGTTTCATGAAGTGCTTCAAATCTTTGTGCAAAGTATACTATTAGGCCATATTGAAGCCCCAAAGCATAGCTTTCTGTCCCTGATTCTACAGTCAAAAACCAGGAAGAGTATCACCTTTTCTCCTTAGAAAATTCCACTGAGCCTGGGTCAACCATACCCTCTCTTTCTTCCCTTCTGGTGAGTTCTCCTTAGGGCTCCTGGGTGTCAGCAGAACGTAATCAGAGGCATCTCTATTAAGCAGTTTTTCCTAATTTCCAATCTCAGGGAAAAGTGGTTGGGATTGTGCCTCCTTCATCCACCAAGAGTTCCTTATGAAAATTAGTACACCCATTTCTGGCGTTCTGAAGACTAAGAGTTAGGTGCAGCCTGCTAAACCTAACGGAAGATTGTTTGCTTAGGGGGGACTCGAGGCCTCACATTCAGAAAACCACACAACTGCGCAGAGTAGGGAAGATCAGCTCTAAGACTTTTTACCTCTGCCTAAACAGAGCAGCAGCTGATCCTCTGTTCACTAAAACAAATTAAAGCCCATCCTCACCAGGCATTCCGGGCACCCCACGACACGAGTATTTTATTATAGGCAGCTTCAAAGCAGTCTTTAAGTGCCGCGTCTTTATCAAGTGAATTCTCTGGGAGGTTTCACTCTTCTCCATTATGCTCTGCCAAATGCTGGCTGGAGCTGTGTGAGGCTTCAATTCTCTGTCGTTCCATCCCCGGAAATCTTTGTGTTCTCTACACATATTGTGGCCATGGGAGCAGTGTTTTAAGGTCTCTTTGGTGGAAAAAGCCCAAACTAAAAACAACTCCTCCACTGGGCAGAAACAAGGCGGGCACGACCTTTCCTTTGAGGCAGGTTAAATAGTTCTTGCAGGAGGCAGAGGACCAGGTGTTACTGTTTAACTCTTTCTCATCGTCCCATATCATGCGGGTTACACAAGCACTTGTAAGATTTTTTTTTTTCCAGGGACTTTAATGGCTAATAAGTACCCGGGAGTAGAATGTGGAAGTTGGGTGAAACGTTTTCCTGCTTTGCTTTTGATACCTTACTTCCTGCTTGCCCCCTCCCCAAGGATGCACAGACACCTACATTTTAGATCTACTTTTCTCTATTTAGATCTACCTGTCAGACATATAAAAATGTGTATAAGGGCTTTGAGCACTGAAGCAGATGAATTTGTATTTTGGAGCAAAATTCGTCTGAGACTTTTCTGGGAATTTGATTGCATCAGAGGCAAAGATCCTTATCTGGAGGGGAAGTAAAAGAAGGATGGCAAGGTGGGACAAGCTGTCACTCTTTTCCTGACAAGAGTTCTGCACTAGAACTAGGGTCCTGGGTCAGTTGCTAATCCGAGGCTTCCTTGATGCTGTTAGCTCTGCTACTATTGGGTGTGTTTGGGGGGAAAATGGGGGATAAGACACACACACATACACACACACACTATCTCATTTGAGACAGCCTTGGTATCCTTTTGGCTAATACAACTAGTGTAACTCATAATGGCCAACATTTTTAGTTACAGACAACAGCATCCACTCTAGCTAATGAAAGCAGAAAGTGATTTATTAAAAGATAATGGTAGCTCATAAATCACTGGGAGAGCTGGAAAAGAAAAAGAAAAGAAAAAAAAAAAGAAGCTCAAGGCTGAATGCTGTAGCCAATCCCAGACCACTTCACAAAAATGGAGTGTCCAGGGGACTGTTGCCTCCACCGTGACCACAAATTTGGTAAGTTAGGAAGGTGCTCTTAACAGCTATGCACTCCAGAATAGGCACTTTTGCCAGTAACCATATCAGTCATATGCCATATTAGTTTTATGGTTCTCTTATATTGCCTGTTCTTCCATGTAATTAATTTCTAGATCAGAAACTTATGCCAGTATGCACAGACAGGAAAACCTAAGTCCTATCTTGAACCTTCGCTGCAAGGTAATCTGGGAAATGATGTTTTTCTTAACCCCAGTGTCTGCATGCTAGGTATTGGAATAAGCGCTGGTCAAGCCACACAGCTGTGTTTTGCCACTCCACCGAACTTGATAGCCTACCAAAGAATCCTTATTCAAAATGCAGGAAAGGATGCTAAGACTTAAGTGAAAGGCAACACACAAAACAAAACAAAGCAAAACAAGAGCGACGAGGAAATGTAGACTAGACCCAAATTCCTGGTTTGCCGTGAAGATCCACCCACATCAATGAGCAATACCTATTTTGGGCTTTCTGCAAGAAAGAAAGAAACTTTTATTGTGCTGAACCAATGAGTTCTGGGGTTACCTGTTACAGCGTCTGACCTAACCGAGGCAGCCTACTCACTGGTGTTTCTCCCACAAGCTTACTATGTGAATCCCCGTCTGCAATTGGGTCTTCAGATGACAGCAGCCCCCGCTGACACCTCACTGTTACTTCATGAGAGAGCCTGGGCTAGAATATCCAGTTAAGACATCAAAATTCCTGACCAAGAAGGTCAAAGAAAATGGATGATTATTGATATTTTAAACTTCTCCATTTGGGGGCAGGTTGTTATACAGCCGTAGATAAATAATACAGGATCTATTACAGTGAGGGGTCAGGAAGACCTCTCCAAGGAGCTGTTGCCATGAACTTGATGAGGAGAAAGTGGCTATTTGACACCTTGAGGTGTTCTAGCCAGAAGCAATCACAGGGATTGCCCGGAAGCAGGGGAGAGCTTTGCTTTTCAAGCAACTGAAGGGAGGGTGAGTGTAAAAGAAACATGTGAATGGGGTAGAGGGTCGATGACATTGGAGAGGTAAGTGGAGGCCAATTTCTTTAAAATTGCAGGTCATAGTAAGGAATTTGAATTTTTTCTAAATGCAATGTTAGTTTTAAAAAGTTTTTATCAGCCGTGCACCGTGGCTCACGCCTGTAATCCCAGCTCTTTGGGAGGTGGAGGCAAGAGGATTGCCTGAGTTCAGGGGTTTGAGACCAGCCTGGGCAACTTGGCAAGACCTCGTCTTTACAATAAATCAAAAAATTAGCTGGGCATGGTGGGCGCATGCCTGCGGTTCCAGCTACTTGGAAGGCTGAGGCGGAAGGATCGCCTGAGCCCAGCAGGCTGAGGCTGTGGTGGCCGTGAGTGTGCCACTGCACTCCGGCCTGGGTGACAGAGTGAGACTCTAACTCAAATAAATAAATAAATAAACAAACAAATAAATAAATAAATAAGTTTTAATCGTATTAGTGATGTAAGAGTTGGAGGTGAGTGCGTTGAGACTTCTTGATGTATTCAGTTACAACGTTTTGCCAATATCTAGGTCAAGTGAGTTTTTATTTTTATTAAGTACAGTCAAGGCTTGCTTGGATGCTGATGAGCAGGGTGTCAGAGTGTGGGAGAAACTGATGGTGCAAGAGATCACAGGACAACTGTCTTTAAATGGACGACAGGGATGAATTCAGATCGCAAGAGAGGTCATTCCTCCGTAGGAGAAAAGAGAGAGAGTAGGACAAACACAAGGTAGACGGCGAGTCTATAAAAATGAGATGATGGCCGGGCTCGGTGGCTCAGCCTGTAATCCCACGCCTTGGGAGGCTGAGGTGAGTGGATTGCCTGAGCCCGCGGGTTCGAGACCCACCTGGGCAACTTGGCGAGACCTCATCTCTACAATAAATCAAAAAAATTAGCCGGGCGTGGTAGCGCGCGCCTGTAGTTCCAGCTACTTGGAAGGCTGAGAGGGAAGGATCACCTGAACCCAGCAGGTCGAGGCTGCGGTGGCCGGGAGCGGCCACTGCACTCCAGTCTGGGCGACCGAGTGAGAATCCAACTCAAAAAAAAAAAAAAATATGAGATGATGGTCTGATGGCCTCTATTTTCTCAATGAAATGTTTGGTTTGATTATGAACTAAGAGAGGGGATGCAGGAGGCTTGAAGAAACATAAAAACAGATATTTGTCGCATGTCTGAATAAGCAAAACACCCTGTTGGACTTCCATTGTTTTCTACTTCTAGGGAAAGCAACAACAAACAGAAAAGCTGATGTGAGGTGTTTAGTTCAAAAAAGCACAGCCGGTGGCGAGGGAGAATAAAAGGCTGAAGAGAAAGTGTGTGTGTGTGTGTGTGTGTATGTGTGTGTGTGTGTGTGTGTGTGTGTGTGTGTTTGAGGGGAAGTTGATCTGGTTTTGTTTCTCCCAGAATTCAAAAAGTTAAAGAGTTACTAAATTAGTTCAAAAGTTACAGTTTTAGAGTTAGAGTAATCATTATATTTAGACAACAGTGCATCATTTGCGATTTTTCTTTGTCCTTTCTGTTCATTTTTGTTTAGCTGGTACAGGTATTTATACGGATAAAATGAATTGACAACTTTTGTTCTGATCACCAGTGAAACCAATATGGTCCTAACTAAAAACCTGGGACTTTGACTCCAACACGAGACACCAATGATTAATCAGTGGGATTTTTACATCCACCAAGACGAACTAAATGCCCACATTGTTCCATGAAGTGTTTTAGGTCTTGATGATAGGAAATGGCAGTGAGTGAATAAAATAAGGTCTCTGTCCTCTTGGCATCCACCCGGCCTTTATCTACTTATGATCGGGCATGCTTTCAATCTCTCAGCTACCTAAACACTTCTGCTACAAAACACGTACACACAGAGTGTAGTGTTCAGACTGTGGTCTCTCTGCCCAACAAGATCTGCGTTCTCGAGGTTCTGTGCCTTAATTTTCTCATCTATTAAATGTGGCTATGATAGAACACATCGCGTCTGTTCTTGAAATTATTAAATGAGTTTTTACATATAAGGTGCTTCGTGCATAGCGTCGTACATAGGTGTTATGTGATTGTTATTAATTAATAGGGATTTGCCTTCACATAAACTAGAAGAATGTATCTTCCTGTAGATAAAAAAACTCAAGCTTTTCAAATAAACTTTGGTTTTTGCTTAAATCAGACATAATTTGGAAACAAAATGGTCTGCTATCACTTCTTTCCCACTCATACAATTATGTGAAGATTTGTAAAGCGTGTATGTGTGTGCGCGTGTGTGTATATGTATATTCTCACATGCCATGGCTGTTGCATGAGTGATATGGCTTCTGGAGGAATCAGATACTGGTTGTTACATCACTTTCATACTGATAAACTTTCTTTTCATATTGTGGTCTTAGAACACTATTTGACAACTTAATCCTCAAATTTGAGTTCGTGCTAGAACTAAAAAATGTCAAATCAAATTCAAACGACTTCTACAATCAACCATCAAATAAGTTAATTTATATATTGTTCTACAAAAGTACGTCACATGAACATTAGGACGTGTCCCCATAAATGTCATTCTTCCAATGATAATAAATGCTTCCATCACACTCAGGCATTTACAGCTCCCTCTACCATGTTGAACGGTGATACGTTGTTTCCATTTAAACCTATACAGATCAATTATTTTGCTTTTGTGGGTTTATTTTAAACACAATTACCTTGAAGAAGAAAGATGAGTTTATAAAAGCTCCCAAGGAATTTGTGCAATAAAGAAAAAAGGGATGCCCAAGTTGTTTTTCATTTTTAGAGGGTTTTTTCTCCATATTTGTAGACTGCATTATGTAGTCATTCATTCTGTAAATTAAACCTTTTGATTCCTTGAAGCATTATGCGAAGCTAGCTTATTGTAGCTATTTGCAAATACACTAGATGAGTGAATGCTTTCTTTTCCTTTGCCCAAATTGCCAGTGTGTGTCACAACATACATAGGACATCTTTAATGCTACCGAAATAGAAAATTTTTGTGTCAGCTCTACAATATACAGAATAGGCATTCCAGGTGCCCAAAGAGATGTGAAACTATGGGGAAAAAACAAGCAAAACACTTCTGAGAAGTTAAAAGCACACTACATGAATATCATGAAAAAGTCACCTAGAAGCACTGAATCACGACAGCACAAGCGCTGAACAGAAAGGGTAGTCTGATAAAATCACACTTTGAGAAATTTTCCCCATTCCACCCTTTTTTTGCCCCCAAAATAACCGTTGGCGCATCAGATTCCTTGGGGTCATCAAAGGCGGGCATGCCCTCTTTCCTCTTGAGTTGTGATCTAGGTCAGTTTAATTTCCTTACTCTTCTCCTTCTAGGTATGAAACTTTATTCTTTGTGTCTATGAAACCAGAGTACACCCTCTGGATTATTGTTACTCTGAATATTTTTGACTTAAGAGAGTCTCCTCTTATTTCCAAGGAAACAGCCAAAATATCCTGATATTTCTGTCTGTGACTGTTCAAAAGCAATGAAGCGAGCTATTTCCCTTGAATGCTGTTATCCATGACAAAGGAGCTAACTACTTAATTCCAGGGGTCTGTTATTATTTGTAAACTGGTTCTTAAATAAGGATACTTAGAGCTGCCTCTTGCTCCAGATGGTACCCTTTAACTGCCTGGGTTACTCATGAGTGATTTTCTGCTTGAGCTTCGAACAAATACTTAACACAGCAATTCTGTTATCAAGAATTCTCTCTCAAAATTGGCACAAGATCCTGAAGGGCTGCAGAAAGTGGCAGCACAAGCAATCTCTTCCAGCACGGGACACATGGGTTAAAATAAACGCCTCCTGACTACACTGGTAGGAGTAAAGGGAGCAGCTGTCAGGTGGAGACAGAAAGATCTTCGGACTCAGCCTGAAGACCTGAGTGCAAATCCTCGCTCTTGTGACCTTGGTGGGTCACAAAAAATAGGGATGAGGTCATTCTTTTCACAGAATTTGCTTAGACTAAATAAGATCCTTTATATTTCCCAGCACTCTTTCTGACAGATGTCAGTCGATGTTACCTGAAAAAAAAGTTTCCAGGGCTGCATTCTTTTGAGAAATATTAAGATCAACCAGAAATTAAGTTTCTCCAGTGAAAGACTTCTCCGTCTTTCAAATGCTCTTATGTTTTGCAAATTTCCAAGGAGTCACATTGTGACTGTGTTTCCTTAACTTACTTGGTTCCCTGCCAGCTCTCTGGTTGGAAAGATGTTCTGTGGAATACACTTTGGGAAATGCTACTCTGATCTCTAAAGTGTTGTTCAAATGTAAGCTGAGAAAAATTCAGGTGTAACAGTAGACAGTTGGGACCTGCATTTTCCTATTTTGCATTCTGAAATATCTTGGTTAACTTTTTTCAAAAATGCATCCCTTCTTTCTTGAGCTAAGGTGATAGGTAAGTTTTACTTCCTTGTTCTTTTTCTAAATATGAAACTTTGTTCCTTGTTCATATCTATGAAACCAAAGTTAAAAAAAAACTTTCCTATCTGATTGTCAAAGTCAACCCATTATGTACAATGTTTTAAAATAAATTAGTTAGCAAGTATAATATTCAGTACATCAAATACTTAAAAATAAACAAACACAAAGGAAAACAAAACAAAATGTTTGTGTCTTCTAGTTCAGAGACTACTAGCTGTATTTTTCAGCCTTATATTTAAAACGTAACCAGATATTGTTTTGCCTCTTTCATGGAATTTTTACTCTAGAATTTTATTGGCATAATGTAAGCTGAAACTGTGTAAAAATTTTAATGCTATTTTTGCATTCTTTATAGTAACATCTGCAAAATATTAGTGTATTAGAGAAACAGCTCAAGTACTGGGTATGTCCTGGATTCAAATTCTAAAGACGATCACCTGCCCATGATCTTTACAATTTACTCAGCCTTAATTTTCTCACAGGTGAAGTGGGCATAGTAATACTAACCTTCTAGAATATTTGTGCAAAAAAATACCAAGAAGGAAATTATTGGATGAAAGTTACTGACATACACTTGTTACTTTCAAAAGATAAGAGAAAATCATATATTTGCCTGTAAAAGTGAAATAATGAGTATAAGGTTCAGAATTAGTAAATAGTCACAAATTCCTAGGTTTTAAAGATTAGGAACAGATTTATTTTTGTTTTTGTTTTTGTTTTGAGTTGGAGTCTCACTCTGTCTCCCAGGCTGGAATTCAGTGGTAAGCTCACGGCCACTGCAGCCTTGAACTACTGGGCTCAGGCCATCCTTCCTCCTCAGCCTTCCAATTAGCTGGCACCACAGGTGCACGGGTGCCACCACACCTGGCTAATTTTTTGATTTATTGTAGAGACGAGGTCTCGCCCAGTTGCCCAGGCTGGTCTTAAACCCCTGGGCTCCGTAATTCTCTCTCCTTCGCCTCCTAAAATGCTGGGATTACAGGTGCGAGCTACCATGCCCCGCAGATTTATTTTTATTAAAACAACTTTAATCTAAATGACAATGCAGTTTTTCAATTTATATTGCAAGATAAATCACAAAATAGCTAAACTATGCTGCATATCTGCATCTATGAAAATCATTTTTAATACTTTTTTCACATTTCTTTTCTGTGCCCTTCTATATGTTGACTGTTACTTAGCTTTTATTTGAATTTTGTTAGTCCTCTTTAAAAATTCTAGACTACCTTATTTTTTAACTGATGTATAATTGTACATATTTTGGGAGTACATGTGATATTTTGATTCATATATACAATGGATAATAATCTAACCAAGGTAATAGGTATATTAATCACCTCCAAATGTTATCTTTTCTTTGTATTGGGAACATCACAATTCTTCTCTTTTAGCTATTTTAAAATATACAATAAATTATTAACTATAATCTCCCTATTGTACTATCAAACACTCGAAGTTATTCCTTTTCTCTACTATAATTTTGTATCCATTAACCAAATGTCTTCATCCTCCTCCCCTCTATCCTTCCTAGTGTCTGGTAACCACCACTCTACCCTCTACCTCCATGAGCTACACTTTTTAAGCTTCCATGAAAGAGTGAAAATATGATCTATCCATGTTGCTGCAAATGACATGTCATTCTTTTTTTTTTTTTTTTTTTAATGGCTGAATAATATTCCAATGTGTGTGTATGTGTGTGTGTATATATATATATATACATATATATATATATATATCTCACATTTTCTGGGGTTATTTTTGAGTTGGAGTCTCACTGTGTCGCCCAGGCTGGAGCGCAGTGGCATGCTCACAGCCACCGCAGCCTCAACCTGCTGGGCTCAGGCAATCCTTCCGCCTCAGGCAATCCTTCCGCCTCAGCCTTTCAAGTAGCAGGAACTGCAGGCGCACGGCACCATGTCTGGCTAATTTTTGGATTTACTGTAGGGATGAGGTCTCTCCAAGTTGCCCAGACTGTTCTCGAACCCCTGAGCTCAAGGAATCCTTTCACCTCGGCCTCGCTAAGGGCTGGGATTACAGGCTTGAGACACCACTCCCGGCCAAAATTTTCTTTATCTGTTCATCCGTTGATGGACACTTAGGTTGATTCCATATCTTGGCTATCCTGAATAGTGCTAAAATAAAATGAGAGTGTAGCTATCACTTCAATGTACAGATTTCCTTTGGTGGAGAGGGGGGCATATACTCACCAGCAGAATCGCTAGGTCATATGGAAGTTATATTTTTACTTTTTTAGGAATCTGCATACTGTTTTCCATAGTAGCTGTACTAATTTACATTCCCAACAACTCTGTATGAGGGTTTCCCTTTCTACACATCCTTGCTAGGTCCTGTCATTTTGCCTATCATTTTGATAACTGCCATTTTAACAGGGGTGAAATGATATCTCATTGTGGCTTTGATTGTGTTTCCCTGATGATTAGTGAAATTGAGTATATTTTATATGCCACTGGCCATTTTGGTTTTTTTTTGTTTTTTTTTTGTTTTTAAGTTGGAGTCTCACTCTTGTAGCCCAGACTGGAGTGCTGTGGCACACTCACGGCCACCACAGCCTCAACCTGCTGGCTTTAGGCGACCCTTCTGCCTCAGCCTTCCAAGTAGCTGGAACTACAGACATATGTCACCATGCCCGGCTATGTAGGTATTTTTGTTTTGAGAAATGTCTATGTGGATCTTTAACCCATTTTTTAAATGGAAATATTGTTATTTTTCTATTGCGTTGTCTGAGCTCTGAATCTATTCTGGTTATTAATCGCTCATTAAAATGAAGAGTTTACAAGTATGTCTCCTATTCTGTAGACAGTTGTCTCTACTCCCTTAATTGTTTAGTGTATAGAGGCTTTTCAGCTATGGTTTAATTTGCTTATTTTTGCTTTGGTTGCCTATGATTTTGAGGGTTTTTTCTTTAGTAGTTTCATAGTTTTAGGTCTTATATTTAAGTCTTAAACCCATTTTGAATTGATTTTTATGTATGGTGAAAATAGGAGTCTAGTTTCATTCTTCTGCACATGGTTATATGGCTTTCCCAGCACCATTTATTAAAGAGAGCTTTCCCCAATTCATGTCCTTGGTGTTTTTGTCAAAAATGAGTTGGCGGTAAATGTATGGGCTTTTTTTTTTTTTTTAATTGGAGTCTCACTCTGGACCCAGGCTGGAGTGCAGTGGCACGCTCATGGCCACCGTTGCCTAGACCTGCTGGGCTCAGGTTATCCTTCTACCTCAGCCTTCCAAATAGCTGGAACAGCAGGTGTGCGCCACCACACCTGGCTAATTTTTTGATTTATTGGAGAGATGAGATCTCACCAAGTTGCCCAGGCTGGTCTCGAATCCATGGGCTCAGGCAATCCTCTCGTCTCTGTCTCCCAAAGTGCTGGGATTACAGACGTGAGCCACAGTGCCCAGCTAAAAGTATGGATTTACTTCTGGGTTCTCCATTCTGTTCCTTTGGTCTATGTGTTTGTCTTTATGCTAACACCATGCTTTTGGGTTCCTATAGTTTTGTTGATATATTTGAAGCCGGGTAGTGTGATGCTTACAGCTGTGTTCTCTTTGCTCGAGAATACTTTATCTGTTTGGAGTCTTTTGTGGTTCCATGTTAATTTCAGGATTGAATTTCTATTTATATGAAGAATATCATTGATATTATTGGGATCACTTTGAATCTGCAAATCGCTTTGGGTTATATGGACAGTTTAGCAATATTAATTCTTCCAACCTGTGAGTATGGAATATCTTTCCATTTCTTTGAGTCCTTTTAATTTCTTTCATCAGCGTGTTATAGTTTATTTTATTTTTTGTGAGGATCTTTCACTTCTTTGGATAAAGTTATTACTAAGTATTCCAAAAATTTAGGTGATCTTATTGCCTCTTTCCATTTTATGTTGCTGATGGTCTCAGGAATGAGGGTGATGATATTACTTATTCTCATCTAAAAATACTGTCGGCATCTTGAGTTCACGCTTTCTTCAAACTGCAATGTCTGCTTCATCAGTACTGTGATCACTGGCTTGAATGAAAACCATTGTGAGTCTTGGTTCAGATTATAGGGGCAAGCACTAAACTATGGGGGAGGAGACTTAAAGCTGATTGTTTTGTTTTAAGGTGCAAAGGAGTTTGCCCTAGCAGCTCAAGTGTTTGTCTACCAGCAAGTGGAAGTCATCCAGGGTAAGCCAGCAGCAACCCCTCTGGTATCTCCAGCAGTGATGCCCTGGGCAGATCTGAGAGCAAGGGGTTGACACAGCTGTTCCGATGCCCCTAACTAATTTACACCATCTATTGCCCTTGTGTTTCTGCCTCTCAGACCACATTTTTCCAGAGTTCTGATGAGAATGCCCACTTGATAACAAGTCTATTTCCTGTATCGAACTAAAGATTGCTTGAATCTGTTACAATTTTCCCTCTGCTTTGAACTGTTTGGTGTACTCAGAGTTCTTTAACTTTCTGATCAATATTGCTACGTGCTTATTCTAATTTTCTAATTGTTTCTCCTATCTCTCCAATTGGATTTTTGTGGGGAGAGGGAGATGGAGTGTGTTAGTCACTCATCTTGAGCTGGAAAACCTTAACATGCTGTCTTTTATATGACTTCCTTTTACTTCATTTAAAATGCACACGCGGTTCCAGTGAGAACTTTCCTTCTTAAGCATATTTGACTACAGTCACCAAAGAATTTTCTTTCTCAGCTTTTGGACTATTTAATTGCTCAAGAGAAGAACTTCCTCTTCAGAGTTGAACATGAATCATTCATTCCTTCATCAAACATTTGTTGAGCCCACCTTAGATGATAGATTATGAATAAATGCAGACAGAGCCAGCATAGAACTGCACTCCTTTCTGCACACTCACAGCAGGTTTCTAAAAATTGTTTTCCGTAAAGAGTGGATTCGTCTTTGCCTTTCTGTTAATTTAACTTATTAGCTTAATGTAGGTTTACTTTTTGTTTAAAAAATTGCTTAATGTTTGTAAATGTTTGTAAGAGAAAAATCTTCATTCTAATTTGAAACCAAAAAAAAAAAAAGAATATCAAGTACAATATAAAATTTAACTGATGTTTTAATTTCACTGTTAGTGCCATGCACGTTCCAGAGGCACTTGAATAAAATTGTTGCTATCATACAGGATGCAGCTGATGACCTTTAGTGCAAATGGCTGTTTTAAAACTAAATTATTATCCGAATGTATTTGTTATAGGTCTCCCAGGATGGCTAGAGTTAAATTGCATTTGCCGACATTGAAAACAGAACGTCCTCATATTAAAATGGGATGCGTTTCTAAGATAGTTTATGAAATTCCTTCCCTGAGGAGCTTACGAGGGAATCCATGTTCTTAGCCATCTATAATTTAAACATGGTTATCCTTGAAGGCTAGAGACAAGACAGAGCACCCTCCCAAGGTCCCTTTGAATCTTATGACCTGTGGGCAGCTAACCCTACCCACCTCCAGGAGGTGAAGTGTGTGTGAAAATGCCAAAATGCACATGAAACCGCCCTGTGCACACACAAGCAAGTGCGTGAGTGGAGAGGTGACTTGTTGAGTCTGGAAATCTGTGCTTTTTATTTTATTTTATTTCATTTCAGTGTATTTTATTTTATTTTATTTCAATTTATTTTATTTTATTTTATGAGATGTGGGGCACAAGTGAGGATTTACTACGTAAGTTACAGGCAGGTGAAGTGTGGGCTTCTAGCAGGCCCTCTCTCCCTGATAGTAGGCCAGGAACACAGTGTGTCACCAAGTGTCCCTCTTTGTCCTCCCTTCCCCCTCCTCCGACAGTGTCCAGTGTCTGTACTCATCCCACGGTTCTGCTCATGTGATCGGTAGATTTGTGCTTTTCAAACTAGGGCAGGCATAACTCCAGAGATATAGATTGTTGTGTGTGTGTGTGTGTGTGCGTGTGCGCGCGTGTGTGTGTAATATTAGAGATAGAGTTTCGCTCTGTGGCCCAGGCTAGAGTGCAGTGACACAATCATAGCTCACAGCAGCCTCGAACTCCTGAACTCAAGCAATCCTCTCACTTCAGTCTCCCAAGTAGTTGGAACTACAGGTGCACACAAGCTAATTCTTTTTTTCTTTTTCTTTTTTTTTTCGTATTTTGCATTTTGTTTTGTTTTGATTTTATAGTGACAGATCTTGCAGTGTTGCCCAGGCTGGTCTCAAACTCCTGGGTTCAAGTGATCTTCCCGCCTCAGTCTCCCAAAGCAGTAGAATTACAGGTGTGAGCCACCATGCTCAGCCTGCCAGGGTATATTTGAAGCTATAGAACACACATGGCACCATCTTCCTACCATATCAATAATCCTAAAACTTAGAAGAAAACATTTAAATTTTCTCTTTATTAAAAGAAATATGACTGTATTATGGACTAGACACTCTAAATATTTGCATTAAGTTAAAAAATAAGACACTAGCTGGGCGCGGTGGCTCACACCTGTAATCTCAGTACTTAGGGATGCTGAAGCGGGAGGATTGTTTGAGAACAGGAGTTCAAGACCAGTCTGGGCAACAGAGTGAGATCTCATCTCTATTTAAAATAAATAAATAAATAATAAATAATGAATAAGACGTTAGATTTCAAAATAACTTTGGACAAATTTGGACTCCTCCTCAGTGACTCTCCAGGGCAGTTATTGCTTTCCTCTGCTAAACTCTGGTGGAAATGGTCACAGGGCCCTTCTGTAGGTGAGAACACAGGGTCTAAAACACCAGCTTCCTTACTCGGATTATTATCACAACTTGAGAAACAATGTCTTTTAACGCCAGCGGTTAATTTATCTAGCTATTCAGCAAAAAGTTTGCTTTGAAGCTGGCATATTCAGTTGTGATCCTTTAGCAACTTGATAAAAGGCAGCCATAAACCAGTCCCTTAGCTGTTTATTTATCGGTTATTTGTTTTGACAGATTAAACTCTAACATCTGATTGGAAGTTAATTGCCAAAGTACATCAAGCATGCAAAACTGCGCTTAGCACCTCAACAAGATGATGCTGCCTCTGGTGCTTACCAGCCTGGCGTCCCTGGCGCTGCTTCTCCACTCTGGTTGTAACCAGACTCTGATTTTGTGGATCTCTGTGCTATCGTCTCAAGGCTTTCAAAGCTGAATTTCTACGCGGTACTAAAATACTCTGGAACTCACGAAGAAGTTGGAGGTACAGCGCATGCATATTCAAATGCCTCAAGTGACAGCTTTATTTTGAGCTGATTTTCATCTACGGATGTCTCTCAATTTTCTATCTCAACATAGATAGACAGAACCAAAATTCAGGTGATTTTCCCCATTTCCGACCTCTATTTTAGAGATCTCTGCAAATAAAAATCTGTCACTGTGGCTTCCCTTGTGAACCCCACTCCTTGGAAAGGAACAAATGCTAAATATTAGGACTTTTCTCTCACTCTTTCTTTTTTTCTTGAGAGTCAGTTGTTGGACACTTACCAGCACACCACACCCAGTCTCTTATTCAGCCTAAAAATTTTATGCAGTTCTTTTTATCATCCTATCATATCGCCAAGTTCATTTCTGCATGATTCTATGAGCAACTCGCCTGTCCTACATATCTTCTCCAGATACCTGGAGCCTAAGACAAGATTCTAAATGCCTGATAGAAGAATTCTTACCAATGATTAGGACATTATTTTTTTTTACGTGGCCCAAGAAAATAGATATTATTGCTTATAAACAGCATTTAAGTGTAATACATACATAAAAGGCCAAAAATAAAAATGTGTCCATCTACCACCAGAATTTTTGTGGGGCTCCGATGACATAAATTAAAAAAAGAAACATAAAAGACATGATATTACAGAAATATAAGTGGTTACTAGACTTTATTAATAGTGGCAGTATCAGGTCACCGATAGTAATATTTCCACTATGTGCTTCCATAATCAGAACAAATTAAATATTGTTGTCAGTGTTGGTGCCTTATTTTAATAAAAATATAGATAAATGAGGAGAAGTCCTCAGAAGAGTGTCTGGAATGGCAGAGTCTAGTTTTTTTTTTTTTCTTAAATTTTAAAGATGTGGGGTACAATTCAGGGTTGGGTATACAAATGTTCATTAAGTAATCTAGTTTTGATTCACTTGTTCTATTACAGGCTTAGCTACATTATGGTTAAATTAATACTAAAATTGGTTACATTCATAGGTGATTCACTGGAATTATTAAAGGTAATCTCATAATTAGATAATATACACATTAATAACTGAGAATGGGTTCTATAATAAGCACATTTTCTACCAGTTTTTAAAATTTGGATAAGCAAACCATTATTAAAATTAGTTTAATTTTTTTACTTCTATATTTTAAAAATAATCCTCCATATTCTCAGGGGAAAAAAAATAAAACTTCATATTTTTTACAAATGTGGACACCCAGATTTTTTGTAGCAGAATCAGAAACATTAAAACCCTTTTTAAAAAAAAAAATTTGAGACAAGGTCTCACTCTGTCCCCAGGCTGGAGTGCAGTGGTGCAATCATGGCTCACTGCAGCCATGAACACGAGCGATCATTCTGCTTCAGCCTCCCGAGTAACTAGGGCTACAGGAATGTACCACCATGCCTGGCTATTTAACTATTTCTTATTTTTATTCATTTTATTTTATTTTATTTTTGAGTTGGAGTCTCACTCTGTCGCCCAGGCTGGAGTGCAGTGGCACGCTCACAGCCACCGCAGCCTCGACCTGCTGGACTTAGGGGATCCTTCTGCCTCAGCCTTCCAAGTAGCTGAAACTACAGACTCATGCCACCACACCCGGCAAGATTTTTTATT
>CAUYQG010299493.1:0-44840 GCA_963574415.1 Tarsius wallacei
AGGACTGGATTAAAAAAATGTGGTACATATACACAATGGAATACTACGCAGCCATAAGAAAGAACGAAATCATGAATTTCGCAGCAACCTGGATGGAACTAGAGTCCATAATACTGAGTGATCTCTCACAGAAACAAAAAACTAAGTACCACATGTTCTCACTCATATAGTAGACCTTGATCATCCAACGTACTACCACAAGAAAATGACTGACAGTGGTGGGAAACTATGGGGGGGCGACGGAATTAATGGTGATAAATATCTGTCTGGGGATGGGGAGACACCTCTTATCATCAAGGGTGCCTGAATGAAGCATTTTTGTATGCCTAACCCCTAACTGTACCCCATAGTACCATAATAAAAAAAAATAAAAAATAAAAAAAGAAATATATTAATGCAACATATATTATTTTCATATAATTTTTTTCCTTTTATTTATCTTTTACATTATAGTTAGAGCACTGTATTATTTTTTTAAAAATTTTAAGTGTAGGTAGGTTATATGAACTATGAATTTAACTTCAGGATATAAATGTAGAATGACAAACTGCTCTGAAAAGGGGATGTTAGAACTGAGGACCGGGGTCTGTTTCAAGCTTTTGAGAGGATCCGATGAGGAAATGTTAATGAAGTGGTTGACATCCTATTTGGCACATACTAAGTGCTAATCCGTGGTAGCTGTTACTATCATAGGTAAGCAGGGACTGAGAACCAGTGTAAATTAACGCAGGTGCTCCTCACAGACCAGAAAGTCTGTCTCTCACCTGCGAATGTAGATCCCAGACAGTCTGATATCAGCCATGTGCTTGTGGCAGCTTCTACTTCAGAGCAATGGTGAGAGCAGCCTGGTAGTTCCAAACCTATCCCCAAGACTCCAAGAGAAGGGACAGAGAGGAGCCAGTCTGAGGTGGAAGTGGCAGGATGGTTAGAAATTTGATTCAACCCATAGCTTCTCAGTCCTCATTGAGCAGACAGTAGTGCGGGAGGATTGTGTCTCCACTATTACTCTTGTTCTCGGGCCACTGGTTCAGCCATCGGTTGCCTGAACAACTCCCTGGAGTGCTGCAGGTGTTACTTTTGCAGTCCGTATGTTACCAAAGAAAATTATTAAAGTAGAGAGGCCTAAAGGAGCATTTTAGACTAAAACAGAAATATCATGTTTTAGGATAACTGTGAAGTCTATACCATTATAACCAACATATAAGCACAACACATGGAAATGGATCAATAGGAACTCCATTACAATTTCTGATGCCGATTTGGCTCCCTAATTGTGACAGATTCTAGAATGTCAGTGGCACTGTAGTCAATAAAATTGTTGAATACTTGAACAAGAATCTAGAACATTTTATAAACTATAGGATGCCCCAGGATATGCTGGTATTCTTCCCATATGCCAGCCCCAGGCGCTATAAAATAATTTCATATGAACTGATGATGCACCATGTACAATAATAGATAAATTTTGAATCGATGTAAAAAAAACTTTATGTATACCTAAGCTAGTTAGAAAGAATAATTTAAACCTTTTGTTTAAAAAAACTTCTGTGGACTTTTATGTGAAAACAGGGAAACAACCTAAATGACATTTCTTTAGATAATTGTAACCATTTACCCAAGTACTGCCACTTGCTAGTAATGCTGACGGTCAGAACAATGTGTAAAGCATAAAGTTAGAATTTCAATAATTGTTGATGGTAATAATAATAATGAAATTAAGTAGTAAATGAAGAGAGATATAGTATGCCAAGTTATCACATACTGAAATAATAATTGACCAGTGGCTATTATTAATCAATATAAAACCTAGATATTTTAACTTAAAACCCTTTTAAAATGTAACAACATAGAAGTCAGTACCACTTGTGTCTTAGAATATGTAGACTCTAGATGGAGGATGATCCTATCCCAGAAGCCACTTCACCTCTGGGGTTTGTTTGACTAGAACACTTCGAAAAACTGAAATACACACTGACATTTAGGAATCCACAGGCTTTCAAAATTCTGTCAACTCTGACATTATATATCTGTGTGTTAGAAATATTCCCACCCCTCTGCCTTTTCAGTGCTGCTTCAGTAGAAAAAGCCTAAGAAATTTATTTAAAATATTCAGCTTCTTTTCCTTTGACTCTTGACTTGTCATACAAAATATGTTCTCCCTTTTGTAAATGCGTATTTTTCCTGAAAGCTAAATCCATGTAAAACTGCTTTCTGGATAGTACAATCTCTGGTTTGTTGCAGACTCAGAAAGGAATGGACACGATTCCAACTGGGACCCTGAGTCTCCACACTCATAATTGAAATATATACTGTACATGATTCCTTTGCCTTCAACATTAATACCCATCTGCTGAAATGGCAAGGTGCCTGCTCTCCGGTTGATTGGATGGATGCCCTCGAGCACAGGTGCCTGGCAATGATGGGTTTAGAGAAATCCCCAACATAACATTGTTCGTGACATTTCCTCTGCAGGACATCTCTCCTGGGTGTGTGTTAGACAGAGGGCTCTTTCTTCCTGTCTGATGTCATGACTGCTGCTGTACGTCTTCAGAAATTTCTGTTCATCATTAAAAGCAAAAGTCTCAGAACAAGGTGACATTTAAAAGTGGAAGCCATAATATTTTGATTCTTGAGGTCTAGCTTAGATTTTTTTTTTTTTTAATAAAATGTTCTCTCTTGTGCTGGAGTAAGGTTGAAAAGATCTTAAATACCAACTTTTCATCCCGTATTCTTCTTCCAGGTACCATTTATTCATTTACCTGCATTGCATAATCCACGAAAGTTGGTGATATAAAGCCAAAAGGTAGTAGTATATATGTACCAGTATTTATGGAACATATATGTACGTATGTTTTAGAATTTCAAATTAAATGGACATCTGTTTGTTATCTCATTGTAAAAGCAATGGTAGAAAAATACAAAAAAGCTTTTTAACAGATTAACAAATATTATTCTTCTCTCTTCTGGTTATTTCTCTTCAAGGGTAGCTGATGAACTCTATGTTTAATCCTTCAGGGGACAGGTATGACCTTTCAGAGAGAAGAGAAACCCCCTAAATCATCCTGACTTTGGTTTCCAAAAGTCTAAGGCTTTAGGAGAAGGAAGAGTTTTCAAAGGTGAGACTAAATATTTGGGAGAAACAAATGAATGAATGTAGGTCTCCCTTGTTCAACTGCCAGTTTAGAAAATAATTCCTTTAGGCTCAATAAGGAAGAGATGGAGAAGAAAAAAGGAATAGAAATATGTTAACGGGCCATCAAGAGAGCATCCCTCTGTCCATACCTTGGGAAAACTCAAAGATGGGTATAAGATCTCATAGAAGAAATGACTATGAGTTTCCTATGGGTAATTAGGAGCCATAAAAAGCATTGCAGAGTTATACTTCCAGGTTAACTGAATTAATTATTTGAAGATTAGTTCTTATCTTGTGCCCAGGTGATTAAAGGACCCCCAAATCCACGCCCTTTCTCTCATTCCTTATTGCTTGGCCACATGAAAGCAGTCAGGAACTTTGATATAACCTTAAAAAGCAAGAATAGAAAACCAAAATTCATTAAGTACATTTCTTCTCTCTTGAGAGACTTGCAATTGATTTCAGTTGTTACAGAATATAAATTTATATTTGTAGTCTAAACATGTGTGACGAAATTCACATTAACTATTTATATTATTCTAGAGAAGAGTTAAAGATGATTGCAAAACTTTTATAATTTTTAATTATAACTTTTATAATTTTTTTCTACTTTTGAATGTGTAAAAGGCAATGTTTATGTAATGCAACCCACTCAAATGTGGTACAGATTGCCCATTCTGTTCACTAGAAGCCTAATTCAATAGGCTGGCATATTGCAGTTCAACTCTCTAACTATGAAGAATTTTTAGCTCGGTATTTTGCAAAAACAACAAAAAAGATTTTTTGATAGTAACTGAATGAATATATTATAATAACTCCATTCAGTCTAGTATAGATATTTTTATGCAATTATTTGCAAAACCTATGTATTACATTGTATGAATATCAGTGTCTACCTTCCACTTCTTTGGCTTAGGAATAGATAATAATCTCAGATTTTTTCACAAAAATTCTGGCTAAGAGAAAGCCCCCTTCAGAGAGTGCCATGTTTCTCTCTTGTGTCATGATGTCTGCATTTGTTTCAAGGTTCTTATGCCTGTGCCTTTTTTTTCCCCTCTATCTTTGCTTACACAGTCACGTAGAGAATAACTTTAAGCACAGAGCCATTCTTGGTAGATTTTTGCAAAAGATTTTTCTTGTTCCCACAATGCTTTGCATGCATTCTTAGTGTGAATGGCTGCTGGGTGCTAGTGCTCTGATCCCTTGAATTTGAGAATTTTTGTGTTCTCTTTGATCATAGTGTTCCTACTGCCTGATCAGCATACTGAAAGCACCTCTGGTTCAGGGTGGCAAGGGCATTCTAAATGTCTTTTGTGGGCAACAGTCCCCTTATATGGTCTAACATAAAAACCAGATATTTCCGATTATTCAGCATCAAAACACTAGTGAGTTAATATTATTTAATATTCTCTAGTTATCTGTTTATCTACTTTGGTTTTTCAACTTCATGTCCAAAAGAAGACAGACGTATTTGTACCCATGGACCTGGGGAAACCATCAGCAACCCCGACCTTTGGCTGCAGATCTTTGCTCCATTTGCTTGTAAGATGGAATTACATAAGCTGCTTCTGCCTACTGTCTTATTGTCAATATTTTTCAAAAGCTGGATTTATCTCAACTTTGAAAAGCAATTACTAATGTGATCAAAATTGTTGAAATTGTTCTGATTTTCAAATAACTTATAAGAGTTCTAAATGGTACTTTGGGGCCTTTTACTATACTCTACTTCAAACATGGGAGAAATAGAAATAAACATGTGGGAATAATTCATAAGGCATTTATATATTGTATAATCTAGTTGTATAAATCCATATAACTGGGGGCTTTCTAGGAATAAATTTCATTGATTAACCTGCAAGTCAATTTGTTATTGTTAAATAACCAGCTATGACTTTGCTTTGTATCTTTAACCTTTTATTACTCCAGTTTATTAATTTTCAAAACAGTTAATTATTTGAAAAATATCAGATAACTTCTAGTTATCTTGCTCTCAAATGATATATTAATATTTAACAATAAAACAGTACTTAAATACACAGATTATCTAGAAGTTCTATCTCACTCTTCAAATCTTTCGATAGAAAACGGGTAATAGAGCATAAATATTCTCTTTTTTAGCATGACAAATGAGATATTTCTAAAATCTGTATGGAATATAACATTACATCAAACATCACATGTAGCGAATTAATTATGTTGGTATATAGAAAAGTATAAATTATATTGATAATGTGTTTTTTGTGAAAATCTGCCAGTTCCACTTTTTCACAATATAAGAGATTTACATTTTTATCTACTATTATTGTCAAATTTAAAAAAGAACAAGACTAGGAAAAAGCCTTTGTTTAGACAGTTTTATGTAACTAAAATGAAGAAGATAAGTAAGCTAGTTGTGTGGATAATTAAGTCTCACTCATCTTATTTGAAATATTCATATATTATTGTGGCAAATAATTGTTGCAGTGGTTTATTTCTGTTTGTTTGTTTTTGTTTATATTTATTCTGCTAATGTAGTTCTAGCCTTTACTTGAATCTCAGGAACAACAACAACAACAAAGTAGAGTTCAAAGAAAAATAGAGTTATATTTATAACATAAATTTAGCATCTCCTATTTAGGTAAGACTGACATTGCACTATAAGCCTGATAGAGATTCCATATTTATTTACTCCAGAGTGCTGAATCAAGCTCAATGGAAAGTGATTTGTAAATTGTTTATTCAGTGAACTTCAATAAATAAATCACAAATCAATGTCTTACAAGAATTTGGTAACAAACTTGTTTTATTTGAAACCATGCTTACAGCCTGTCGATTTCCTCCTCTTGATAACCTTGAACACGAAATGATAAAATAGAAGCAAACCATTCTACTTACCTACTAAGAAAGACAGTTTATCTCCAAAAGAGGAAAAAAGGTGACTAGGGTTTTAAAAATACCCTTCTTTCCAACTACCACTGCCACCTTCAGAACTAAGGCAGAGAGACCTCTGACATGAGCCCTGAGCTTTAGAGGACCTGGATCTGACTTTACCGAGTCCTCTTTGTGGAGTCAGGTGTCCACAGGCTCAAGAAGTTGTATTCACCCAGAACTCATCTTCCCTCCATCTAGGCTATGCTTCAAGTACCTGGGACCCCAAGCCAGGGGTTCCCAATCCCCAAGCCACGGAATGGCACTAGTCCATGGCAAGCCAGGAACTGAACCACACCGCAGTAGGCAAGTGGTGGGTAAGTGAGTGAAGCTTCATCTGTATTTGTAGCTGCTCCCTGTTGCTTGCATTACCACCTGAGCTCTGCCTCTTGTCTGAGCTTCTTAAGTTATTAAGTCTGCTTCCATTTTCAACATCCTATCTTTGTGAAGCAGGGTTTTCTGCGGTGACAGCAACCAAAACGAGACTGCAGAGTAGATTGGATACAAGTAACACATTTTGGGTGTCACTGTCACCCATCACCCCCAGATGGAACCATCTAGTTACAGGAAAACAAGCTCAGGGTTCCCACTTATTCTGCATTATGATGAGTTGTATAATAATTTCATTTTATGTTGCAATGCAATAATAATAGAAATAAAGTGCACAATCAATATAATGTGTTTGAATCATCCACAAAAGCCATTGCCCTCTCCCCCATCAATGGAAAAATTGTCTTCTATAAAACCAGTCCCTGATACCAAAAAGATTGGGGACTCCTGCCCCAAGCCACCTTTAGGACCTACACAAGCCTCTTCCCCGCACCACCTCCCAAGTGTGGGCAACACTATACCAGAGTCTGAAGTGTGGTTAACGGGGGGGCAATTTGTGGGGGGACTTGGAGAGAATGTGGACATCCAAGCCGGGATGTCCTCATGCAAGAGTGTGTGGTCCCTCTTGGGACCAGAAGAGAAAGCAGAACCAATCCAGTGGCCAGGAACACGGGCCTGGGGCTGACACCAGGCAACACATTCTGGTACACAATTAACGAGAAGTTTAAAAATTCCACATTTGAACCTGGGCTTTCAGATTGCTATAAAGACACATTTTTGAAGGTATAATGATAGATATTTCATTTTAATATTGTGCTCGTTTGATTTGTAAATTTTAAATATTTATCTCTATGACATGTGGGCCTCCATTTGTAAATCTTTAACCCTATGGTATTGGCTTTCTAGTGCTAAGGACAGGCTGGCCAGCCAGTTTCTAGCTCTCTGCTCTCCTCCACAACCAAACTTTTCATGGTTTTCTTACCTTGCATCATTCCATTGGCTCATCCCCTACTTTTCTCCTCACCCAATTTGGCTTGAGTATCTACAACTCCAACAAACCTCCTCTTACTTATGACATCCCTTCGTTCCTTGTTAGAAAAATCTGGTGGGATATGATATTTCAGCCTAATTAATATTGTTCCTTTAGCAGTGTTCAACATTATTAACCACTTTCTCTTTTTGAAACTCTCTTTGTTCTTGGTTTCTAGGGTGCCATGGTCATCTTATTTTCCCTGATACCTCTCTGACTATTTCTTCTCTCTCTCCCTTATTCCAAATCCTCAGTGTTCATTCTTAGGTGCTCATGTTTTCTCATTCACCAGTTAATTTCTAGGTCATTTCAGCAGGGCCGTAATTGCCATCTGTATCAGGAAGAATCCCAATATGAGTTCTCTAGCTCAAACTTTTACTCTGAGCTGTAGACCCATATATCCAACCACCTTCATTACATTTTCCCTCTGATGCCTCAAAACTAATATTCCTAAACTGGGCAATTTACCTTATCCCCCAAACTTGGTCGTCTTCTAATATTCAGTGAAACCTCATAATGCATAACAGATAATGATCCATTCAGCTTTGTAAACTACACACATAGAACTAATCGTTCACAACTTTGACCCTTCACCTCTGCTCTATGTTCAAAATATTGCCAAGTTCTCTTGTGGTTTGAAGGAGTGGTTTGAAGGAGATTCTAATATATGTATTTTTCTTCAGCTTCACTCCAGATCTGGGCCTTACCTACATCCCCATCCTCCTCCAGTATATATCAACTTTTTCTTCCTTTGCTCTAGCCTGGCCTTTATCAATCTTTTTAATCCTGGAGGTTTCTTGAAATACTTTTCAGATTTCAGAGAATCCTGTATAAAAAATTATTATATCTACAGCCTATTGTATGTTAGTGTCAACAGTAAATTATAGATAAGGTAAACCATTAACAATTATCAGTGTTTTTTGGAGTAAATAATTTTTTGAGTACAGATTTTTTTTCTGTTGATCTGTTTATTTTGGCCAATATATTAGCCTATTCTTATGTTGTTCCATCTATCCCCAAATGCTCCAACTCTAATGCAAGTCAACATGTAAATAAAAGAAACTCCAGTTTTAGCTTTATTTAAAAATTTTATGCTTGATTTTGAGAAAGATATCCAAGTATGCCTAAATGCCTTTTTATAAATTTCTCCTAGATAAAATGCTAATGAGATTTGTTATGTAGTATATGGTATGTATAAGAATAGCTGTACTTTTGTCTTTATTGAAAGGTAAAACGTGACTTTTTATCCAATTTTTTAAAAGTGGAGTTTATGTTTATCTTACTGTATTTGAAATTATCATTCTTTCATTTTCATAAATTCAAAGAAAATTATCTGACAAACATAATAAGCCTCTTTTAAATAATTGGCTTGAGCCAAAAATGAGATTTGATTTTTCTAACAATAGGCTCTGTAGATTTCATTTAAATAACCATCAGGCTGATTTTAATTAATGTTATTTCAGCATGAAAACTTATTGACAATGTTGAATAGTAAAGCTATCAAAACCATAAGACGAAGAACTATGAATAAAAATAAAACTTCAGCACAATTTTATATAAGACTTTGAAAAACACTTTCTTACTAAGCCACATATAAGGTTCAAATATAGACCTCAGCAGTTCACAAAACTTTTGTATATATATATATTGGTTTCTTGATCTCTTTTATAGGAATTCACCTTTAGTTTAAAGCATGTGATTATTTTTCACTTCAAAAATACAAAAAAAAAAAGAAGTTCTTAGACTGAGTGAGAGAGTTAGAGAAAGGGCCCCTCACCTGGGCAGGTACTTGTGTTGAATGGGATAAAAAAAAAAGGCAGTTTTTTTCTGCAGTTCTTCTGGATGGATTTCAGTACAATTAGAGACTCGCTGATAACCTTTCTTACTCTCAAATCCAAGCAGCATGGGAAACATTTCAAGGTTTCCTGTTGCAACATGATTGGTCTAATTATTCTGTTTCTTTTAAAGCCAAACATCTTGTCACTTGACATCAAAACATTTTCTTTAGGCCTTGCAGAGACTTGTGTAACTGGTTCATGAGATGAAAAATGTTAAGCAGATTAGTTTCTGCAGCTCTTCATCATACAAGCACTTAGTAAAATCTGTCTTCTGTGTTCTTTCTGAAAGTATTCCTGCAATTTAGCTTTCAGCTCAAACTCACTATAGAGAGCTCCTCCTCTGCTGAGTATATGGATTTCTGTTCGGAGTAGTCTTATGTTGTCTTTGCCTAGGTTTCTAGAAATTCTCACATGAACTGGTCTTTGTTTAATAAAGTGAGGCATTTTGTAGTATCACATGGGACTTTTAAAATTTTGTGCTGAGAAGTCTGTGGCACTAACACCTCTTTAGGCAAGAAAGCAAAGAATATGACAACATTGAGATTTTCCCCCTCTCTCTTTTTTAATATAATAAATTCATCATAGCATCAGCACAGATGCCAACACAGTCTTCCAAGACAGGCCTTTTTTTTTCCAGATATGATGGCACAACATTAAACGGGTCTTGTCCTTTGCTTGTTTGGGCAAGCGAGATGTAGCAGAAAGTTTTCATGAATTTCATCACCATTTAGAAATCATACGAATGTTATGAGATAAAATTTATTGATGAAATCTGTTGAGTCAAAATGCATCTGTAAGATGTTCTTCAGCTTATTACCTCAAAGCTCTTTAGTATCGTGTGATATGTCATCAATATGATAACTGATCATACCATGTAATGTGGTACCTCTTCAAATTCACGTTATACTCTTTCTATCATTTTCCTTACTATAAATTTCTAAGATGACATTATTAGGTTCTCAACAGTGCATCATTTTTTGTTTTTCAATTTTCTGGACAACATATTCAATTACTAAATAACTTGCTTCCTGAGTTTTCTTACTAAGTGTGACTTTTTTAAAACAAAGTTTCACTTTTATTATTAGAGTCCGATAGTCATATAAAATAATCAACACTTTTACTTATCAAATTTCTATAATTTTACTCATGTCTTTTTTTTTCTGAAGCAATTGATGCATTTGCACAATAGAATACAACTTGGATAATCAACCCCTGCAAATCTCATTTATAACTAGTTTTTATCATAAAATAAAATTAATTTGTATTCCTTCTTACTCTAATACAGTGAATAAGCTTAGAAGTTTGTCATTTCTTCTCACTAATCTTATCAGGATTATCCATAGACATAGGCCAAAAGTCCTCCTCTACCATCTCAACTTTGTCTCCAAAAATTGCCATGATGGAATGTCAGACATTTTGGAAAATGTAAACATTGATAAGACATAACACAAAATAACATAACAAATAACTCTTTTAGTCAGTTTGGGTAACTATAAGAAATTACTATAGACTGAGTGGCTTAAACAACAAACATTTATTACTCACAGTTCTGGAGGCTGAGAAGCCCAAGATCAAGATATATGCATATCAGATATCTCTTGAGGATCTGTTTCCTCATTTGCAGAAGGCCATATTCTTGTTGTACCATCATGGAATAGAGGGGAGAAGAAAGCTCTCTTGTTTGTGTCTTTTCTTATAAGTGCACTAATCGCATCATGAAGAGTTTGCCCTCACGACCTGATTGTCTCCCAAAGGCCCTACCTTTTAATATCTTCCTACTAGGGATTAGAGTTTCAACATATAAATTTTGGGGGAAATACAAACATTCATTCCACAGCAGTAACAAATGGGGAAAAAAAATCTATCACAACATGAAAACTTCACAACATAATTCACTTCTACACAACCCTTGTTCTACAATTTTTACAGCAGCAGGAAAGCAGCATGAGAGAAACTGAGTCATGACATGCAAAAATACCTTCTTTAGAATAAAATATTTCCCACAATTTTTTATTACACAAGCATAGCTGTGTTATCTTTATAAGTCAGTCACTAAAACATAAGAGAAGGCTGTGATACAGAATTTGAGAGGGAGATATTGACATTATCAATTGACTGACCTCCCTTTTGTGCAATAGAATGTTCACCATTTATCAGTCACCTCCCTATCTCACAGAAAAACTGAGATGGCACTTGTCCAAATGAACACAGTCCTACTGCACGCTGTCATACAGAGCTACAAGACTGTTGATGAAACTGCTCTTGGGGCCACTCAGCAACCCTTTATCACTGCAACTGCTAACATACGTGGTACGTGAAGTTAAAAAAAATCCCCCCTCATCTTTTCCCCTTCGATTTAATGAAACTACTAGTGAAATTCTATGGAATCTTAGAGTTCCATAGAAACTTGGTTGACAAACCTGTTTTAGTTATCCTGATTTATTTCAATTTCTGGAGTGCATCCTCTTATTTCTGTGTCATACTCTTCGCATTGTCATCTTTTCTGCTTGAAATGCCTCTGCTTCATTCACTCTCTGACACCCAAGACTCCAAAATTAGTGATTTATCCATTTTATCCTCTCACAGTTCCTTATACTGCCATTCATAGCACTTCCCACAATTGCACTTGAATAATTAATAATGTCAATGGTGATTTAAAATCTTTCTTTTATACTAAGATATAAACGGCAAGGCTCACGTCTCTTGTGTTTAACTGTTAAATCTTCAGTCTATGTTATAATTAAGGCCTTCAAAAATAATTCTTACCTTTATTTTTGTTGCTTGGAATTTATAGAAGGAATATATGTACAAATTAATGAATAAGCAAAAGCCACAGGGCTCTAACAAGTGGTAGGCATGAAAACTAGGGCAATACCGTAGACTGAACAGCTGGCCCAAGATTTTCTGTGAACACTCTGATGTGCATTATGCAGTAGGAGAAAGCTAAGTACACAGAGAAGAGGCCCAAAGGAATATCTTCAGAACCATATCAATTTAAAAAAAAACTAAAACTTTCAGGGAATGAATTAAAATACAATTTTGGAAGCACGGAGTTCCAACTTCAAGTGACACAAGGTACTCTTAATTTTCAGATGCGAAATAATGCTTCTTGTGTGGAGCAGAGTTTTTAAGTTGAAATTATTTTCTCAAAATTCTAGGAATAAAATGTTTTACTGAGCATGGAGGCTGTATTAGTCAGGGTCCTCTAGAGGGACAGAAATATGAGGCAATGTGTACATATAAAAGGGAATTAATTAGGGAGGATTGGCTCACATAATTGCAAAGCAAAGTTGCATGATGAATCAACTGCAAATTGGACAATAAGAGAAGCTGGTAGCAGGTCCTCAAAGTGAAACATTTTGCTGATGTGGAAGAGGTGAAAGAAAAAACAGCAGAAGCACTAAAAGGCATCAAAATTGACAAGTTCAAAAACGCATCTTGATAGGTGTATTGCATTGAATGGAGAGTACTTTGAAGGTGACTGAAGTTTAAACAAGTAAGAATGAATACACATTTTTAAATAAATAAATTCTGTTTTGGGGGGATCCTCCTTTGTATATACACACTATAGAATATTATTCAACCTTAAAAAAGAAGGAAATTCTGCCATGTGAGATGACATGGTTGAACCTTGAGGACATTATGCTAAGTGGAATAAGCTAGTCACAGAAGGACAGATATCACATATATACATTTATATAAGGTATCTGATATAGTCAAACTTGTAGAAGTCCGGAGTAGAATGGTGGTTTCCAAAGGTTTGGGGTAGGAGAAAATGGGGAGTTGCTATTCAGAGAGTTTAAACTTTATTTATGCAAGATGAATAAGTTTTGGTGATCTGATGTACAAGACCAGGTCTATAATTAACAATACTGAAGTGTACACTAAACAAGTTTGTTAAGAGGGTAAATCACATGTTAAATGTTCTTAGTAAGAAAACAGAAGGAAAAAGAAAGGTTTCTGCCCCAAATAGGAAGTTGAACTAGTGTGTCTGTCACAGAAAAAAAAACAAGAACAACTTACTCTTTACTTCTCTAAGATTTAAAACCTTAAAAGACCTCCATAAAAATATCACATTCATATTTCAACATGCAATTAACCAAAAATTGATTTTGGTGAAAAAAGAAATATGTGGTGGAAACATTCTACTGCAAGAATGATTTAGACCATGCCAATATGACATTGCCAAATGCCTGGATCAGGCACTGAGTGAAAATTTAGTGAATGATTTTGGTAGAGAAGATTCCCAAATTCTAGGATTCAACTTTAGTACATTGTTGGTTACTTTGCATAGGCAGAGAATTTGGTTCACCTCCAGATGATTGTTTCCACGTCCTCAAGTATTGCTTATGGATGTCAGCATTCCACAATTTAGCCGTATCCTCCTAGAAAGCAAAAAACATGAGATTCTTTACCTAAAACAAATAATTTACAATCTACAAAACCAAAGTCAAAGTAGAGATAGCCCTTAACATTAATATTTGACAGAATCGTTTTTCTCCTAACAAAACTGCTTTATATAAATCATTTTATTAATGAAATATATTTTTAAAAGAAGCATTAAAATTGCAGTAAAGGAGTACATTAATCCAGGAATGTACAAACACATTCGGCACTGAAGATTATATTCTGTAGGTAGAAGGAATTCTTCAAACTTTCTTCTCCTTCAAACTTTCTTCAACTCAATTCTTCCAGATTTTCAACGAAAAGAGACTATGCTTTAACACTGTATAAAATAAAATAACTTTAGCTTCCATCTGATTGTTCCATTCTATTGTTTTTTAAAATTTCAAGTTGCAATACTTGCCTTTTACCTTGAAAGGTGAAACTTTTAAGATACGAGAAATGTACGTTTTTCTATTGCCTAGGAAAAGAGAGCAAGTAGTCAGAGGATTGTGAATAC
The DNA here is from genome assembly GCA_963574415.1 of Tarsius wallacei. Taxonomy (NCBI): domain Eukaryota; kingdom Metazoa; phylum Chordata; class Mammalia; order Primates; family Tarsiidae; genus Tarsius; species Tarsius wallacei. Next base: position 14,142 of record CAUYQG010299493.1, read on the forward strand.
CTGTGTAAACATCTCAGTGAACAAGAGGGTTTTCTGGGGCAAGAAAAGCACTCGTTTTTTCTTCTTGTTTACTGTTCAAACCTATTGCATGGGTTTAGTGGTTATCCTGTTCCTTGATAAAATCTTGACAAATCCCTAACTTTCCCAGTCACACACAGATAATGAAAAGTCCCCCAGTCGCTTCAAGGCAAAGAGCACAGTCTCATTTCCATAACTGATAATTCAGTCAGATGTAATAATTAACATCAAAATTTAGTTTTGAGTTAATTTTCTTTCTCCTTCCACCTACCTGGGCTGACCTCCTATAGTGAGAAATGAGGGAAAATGCTTGGCAGGATTCTCTCTCCCAATCTAGAAACTCCACTCCCTTTTCCATCTTTCTAGTGGTTGCTGACCCTTGCATGAATGGCATATAAAAGGGGTCGAAGGAAGTAAGTTAAGAGGGGCAAAAAAAAAAAAAAAAATTAACTCAAAGAAAACAGTCAAGAGATACTCTTAAATTCAAGATGTTTGAGCATTATTTAAGATGTTCGGTGCAATCATTCCTGTCATGTGTCGCTTTGGTGAGCTCCCTGGAAAAGCTCCATCTTTGGGATCGGTCACCAGTAATACCCTTGACAGAGGTAACATCTTTCTCAAACTCCGTCCTTTTAGTGTCCTTAGAGCTCCTCTGCCTCCAACAGAGTACCTCAAGTTTCTTTCTGCTCAGGTTCTCCTACCTCTCAAGAGAAGGTCTAAAAGGGCTCATGTTTTCTCTGTCACAGGGGGTATACTTTAAGCCCATAGGAAACACTCATCAGCTTTGCCCTGACCAACATGGAATGCAGGCCCAACCTAGTGCAGCCTCTTCCCCCTTGCTCCATTCCCTGGCACTCAGTCCATTGCAGTGTTGTGAACTGTTACTCTTCAACAACCATCCTACCATGTCTCCCTAAGCTACAGAGAAACATATCAACTCTTCGAGTCATGCCCTGAATCTGTTTTCCTTGAATGAGATGAGGGAAAAACACCTCTGACTTCTCCCACTGGGGGAGGGAATCCCAAAGAGCATCAGCTCACCTTAAAAATCCATTCTCTTGGCAATTATCAATAACTCACAAAATAGCAGTTGCTGGAGAGGGTGTGGTGAAAAGGGAACACTTCTACACTGTTGGTGGGAGTGTACACTAGTGCAACCTCTGTGGAAAACAGTATGGCGATTTCTAAAAGCCCTAAATATCAGCCTCCCATATGACCCTGCAATCCCCCTACTGGGAATATACCCTGAAGAACTCAAAAACCTTGAAAGATCTCAAAAGGCATAAAACTATACCAAAATGACTCACAGTTGTGGTAAATTATGGGGAGGGGAGGGGGTATGGGATTAATGACACTCAATATCTGTCTGGGGATGGGGAGACACCTCTTATCACCAAGGGTGTCTGAAGGAAGCATATTTGTATACCTAATCCTTAACTGTACCCCACAATATGATAATAAAAAATACTGATTAATAAAAAAATTTAAAAAAGAAAAAGAAAACAAAAACAAAACAAAACAAAAACAAAAAAAAAGTTCATTGGAGTACAGCGATGATCACAATGTGGAAGCAGGGAATATGACATGAGAAGAAAACATAAGACAATGCTGAATATTTTCTGAGAGGTGAATGTGGGAGGGGATGATTATATATAAATGGGGACAGCTTAAATAGCTCACAATGAGAGGAAAAGAAAAAGAGCTTGAATAGAAAAAGGTCAAGATTCTGGATACTGTGTTCAGGTAAAACAACTGTTTCCTTTAGAAAAAAACATGTTTTTAATTTGAAGAAGGAGGAATTTGATACTAATTTTGTCATAAAAAAGAAGAATTTTCTAATTAATAAAATGTATAAACCCACATACAAGATATTCATGTAAAATATTTTATTTTAATATATAAATATATATTTAAAAAATATATTTATGAATATATTTTATATAAGGAACCTGCTTAAAGGAGAGGTACAGACCACTGTTACTGCTGCTAGATAATTTTAAATTAATCACTGAGGGTTAATAATAAATAAACATTCATATTTTATGTATGCATATGCATGTATTTATGCAATCTAAGATATTTTAAAGCATGTTATTGTGCATCATAAATACATGCAATTTTTGCTTAGCAATAAAGTATAAACTTAAAAAGTGTAATTGATTTGTTTCAGATCAAGTATTTATCTAGAATTCATACGTAGAGCATTTGTCTTTTGCCTTCTTTCTACTCTCGTAATGCAATTGAAGTGTTAGGCTCAGACATTCTCTATTAGGATGTTAAGTGTACTAACCCTTGCCATGTTTAAATTTTTAATTTGTATTTACATCTTATCATATGGCTAGCATATTTAAATAATATTTTTATATAATTAGTAAGTGGAATTATTTCTAATCCCTTGTATATTTGATAAGTTTTTTGTGTTCTTCATGCAGAAGAAATAGCTGAATTTAAGTTATTGGTTAATGATACTTTCATTTCAAAATGTATTAACAATTAATTACTTCATTTTATTCATTTATTTTGAATTTAATATTGCAGAAGTAAAGTCTAAAGTCAGTTTAATGTGGTTCTTTTTTTGTTTTGGGTATATAACTTGTAATAGCATTGTTAGTGTTATTGTTGGTTATGTACCCTGTTTATTTTGTTTTGTTTTTCTTTGTTTGCTTGAATTTCCCTTTCCCTCTGTCCAGATTCTGCTACTTGCATTAAGCCTTTATAAATTTCAAGACAAGTTTCAGTTGGGACTTAGTGCAACTGGATACTTTCTTCCTTATACACACACACACACACACACACACACACACACACACACACACAAAGACTTCCAGAGAAAGGTTCTTCTAAACAAAGAGTTCATAAAAATATTGAGTTTTAAAATGTTTTGGTACACAACAACACTTATATTCTTCTCTCTTTTACTATTTGTACATCTTTAACATATTCTCTCAGGCTGTTTGAAACTGAAATTTTGCCTGCCAAGCCCATGCCAGTTTTACCACACCATTTGATTGAGAACTCTGTCACAGTCTGTGCAAACTGATGGAAGCCCATATCGCATGCCCATTAAATTAAGTAAAATAAACATCTCTCTGAAATCAAACTGGTTGCGCTAAGCATGTATAAAAATAATCAGGAATTATACCAAATTATTTTAAAATCTCTAGAACATAGTGTTTAGTTAATTTCTTTGTGCACATATGCATGCATACATCCCTCTGATAAAAAATAATTGAGAACCTAAAATATGTTTCAATACCAGGAACTGTGGTATTGGAAGATAATAGTCAAGTTTTCAGAAATCCATGAATGGTAGGAAAGCAGAAGGTAAATGGGATTTAACAAGTTTTGAAATTACAGGGGAGTGATCATCATTTAATTGAAAGAAGTCGTTGTTTGCATGTCTTTGTAGGGGTCTTGGCAGTTGGTCCCCTAAAGTTTCACTGAAAAATCACTGGCATGAGGCAGATTGAATAACAAGGAGAAAAAGCACATACATTTTATTAATGTGTATGCACAGGGGCCTTCAAAATGAAGACCTAACTTCCCATTGAGTTACAGAAACTTAAAAACTTGTGGTTGTAGAAAGAATGGAGGCTTGCGTTCTGGTAAAACAGGTCATGAGAGGGAAAAAAAGAGAAATTCTATTGAGGGGAAACAAATACTTGGGAAAATGAATTCATGGGGGAAACAGAGATTGACTTGTATATAGTTCACTTTGGAAGTTGAACGAATCTAAGAGACTGGCATTATTTTGTACAATGGTTGGGTTGGATCAGGTCTGATTACATTCTTGTTCCTCTCTTGCAATAGATAATTTTAACAGAGAAAGGAAGCAGCTTGGGAGAGACATTGAGGTGAAATGCCATATTTGTGGGTATTGATTTCTGAGCCCCAACATTCCTCTGCTTGAAATTTCCCTAGAAGTTTCACATTAAAAGCTAAGTTGGTGGTGGTCAAAGAGAAAAACTGAGTCAAAAGTAAAGGATTCTTATGGGCCAGTCCAAAAAAACAGCTGTGTCTCATTTTAGAGGTGGCATTGTAGAGCGATCAGACCTCTATATGATGCTGGCAAACAAATCTTTAATAAGAGACATTTCTATGGAGACAGAAAAAAAAGTTAATGTCTAAAGCAGTCTATAGTGTAGCTTTTCTAGGCCTCTGACGCATTCTCGGATTATAGTGGCAATCTGACAGATGCTACTGGATTGTACTTGGAATCAGGCATTCAAGTGTAATTTCTGTGAAGTCCATATACCACCAGTCAGTCACAAAGGTTATTTAGTTGTTTAGCTCTAGTTTGTTGGATTTAAAAAAAAGAAAAGAACATAGTTTTAATTTCTAGTGATTCCAAGTCAGAAAAAACTGAATGAAAATACTGAAAACAGTCTGGAGACTTATAGCCAGACAATAACTTAGGATGTAGTCCAAGATGTAGAAAACATTAAAAACTAAAAAATGCTGAAAAGATAATCCAATAGCAGGTATATTATAGTTTCTATTGAAACCTAATATGGGCAACCATCTTTCAGGTCCCCTCCCACTGTGGGAGCTTTTCTTTCTTCTTAATAAATCCTACTTTCTCAACAACAAAATGAAACATAATATTCTCTCTCCAGTACCCTGTTTTTACTAAAGACAAATCATAGTAGGTCTTATTTATTTGCAATATAAGTTCAGTCTTATTATACTTGGCCTGACTATTTGCATAAAGTGCAGCAAGGATTATTTACCACATGGGCTATTTTTTAAATTGACTTTACTGAAACTTTTTTCTATATGGAATTTCACATTAGACCTTTTAAAGCCTCTGACATCAAGTCAAGGATTTATCTGAGCCTGCAGATACCTGTGTGAATTGGGTGAATGCCTCTCTTTTCGAAGGCCCAAAAGAACATGGTGTTCATGGCCCTGTCAGCAAGTGATATTCTTTACCTATCATAGGTCAGAAGCCCAGGAAGGGAACTAACAAGGTACAAGACCAGCCTTTCCAAGAGGCTTTTTATCAGCTGTTTGTAGATCTCAATCTCAATTCCTTAAAGCAGCCTGCTTATATTTGAAATATCATTCCAGCCAAAGACTTGGTAAAATTACTAGTGTCTCCGATCATATCCTGTTACAAAAGGGAACAGATTCTAATTAAACTTATGCAAGTAGCCATATTGCCATAAATCAGTACTACAAATAATTTCCAAATTCTAGGGAAGTTAAGTAGAGAGAAAGAAATATGCTTCAAAATTTGTTTACAAGAACATACTTTACTCAGTTATTGAAAGTTATAAATTGCTCAAGAGAAAAAAGCATTCTTGACTTTGAAAAGGAAAATAAAAAGAATCAGCAATGTTTTAACTAAAAAAGTCATAAAAATTATTTCAGTCTTCTGTTAGTTCGGTCCATAAAATTAACTCCTCTTCTGCTCCGTATTGAACACGCATGAACACGCAATCTCTCCAATAGAAGACTTAGGATTTTTTTTTCTAGTATAATGGCACAATCTCCAAAGTTATCAGAAATCTACACTACAGAGTACCTGTCAGAGTATTATATCTGATTATAAGCTGCTTTTTTAAAAAAAGATCAAGGCAAAATAATAATGGTGGCTGACAGAAGTCTTAGAATAGCCATTGTCAAAAACACAATTGGAAAGGAAATTTGATCATTTGTATGGAATACGACATCTTAACACAATCATTATTACTACTGATAACATATACTAAAATATATCAGTATTATAAGAATATCATATAAACTTGAAACACTAAAAACACATACAAGTATAACCCAAAGGAAGTTTAACACACTTTTATATTTGACAATGTTTGTGGCATGATTACAGCATACCAAACCAGCCAAGTATGTATCTCTTGGACTTCAGGGTAACCCAATATCTAAAAAGTGAAGGGAATTAAAAAATCTGAGTTCAGAGCTTGAAATTTGGGTTTTGGAAAGTTTGTCAAATATCAAAGGTTTAAAATATTTAATGTCATAAATAATGTCACAGATGACAATAAAATAGTAATTCGTTTAGGCAAAATGATAATTCAAAGACTCTAAAATTGTCACTCTTTTATGAATAAGATTCACTTTCTTAAACAATAAGAACTAAGAAAGATAGCATAAGGACAACTGAATCTGTGTTTCTCATCTGTATAATTTATATGTATGATATTATATATATTTATATGTATGATATGATCATAAATATATATAATATCATATTGTATATATGTTTCTCATCTGTATAATTTATATGCATGATATTACATATATATATCTGTATAATTTATATGTATGATAGTTCATATATATATATGAGCGAGAGAGAGTTTACTCTCTTGAAACTACATGAAAATCTTGGTTAAAAGAGAAAACCAAATTTTATTTTTACATTAGTGTATTATTAGCATCAAAGCTAATTTTAAAGGACAGATCAATGCTCCAAGAAAACCTTGTTATTCTGACATAGGGGTCTAGATTCTGGCCTTGAATTAATGTGTTTGATTTCTTTTTTTTTTTTTTGTCTCCCATGATAAGTTTATTAGCTTCTTTTTTTTTAAATATATATAATATTTTTTTGTGTTTGATTTCTAATAAAAGAAAAAAACTAAACTAAATGATACCCTTTTAGAAAATTTGATCATACAAAAAATGATTTTTTCATAAAAATCAATCTGACACAAATCTTTTATAACTTGCTTGAGCCTTTAGTTTTGTCCCTATCATTTTACCTTCAGTCAAAGCTTTACTTTCTTTCACATTTTTAATATCTCTTTAGTCTTAGCCATCATTTATCTTCCTTTAATTTTAAAATAACTTAAGAGACTTTAAATTAGGCAGTTACTAGACAAAACTACATTCCCATGCTTTCTTCTAACCTTTCACTGAAACATGTCTTATTTTTCTTATTCATTTTGCATATAAAATTGCTTTTCTTATATCTATTAGTTTTAAGTACATACGTTAATAATAACATTACCTTTTAGTGATTCTTGTTTTTAGTGAAAAATCTAGGAGGCAAGCAACTTTATTTATGTATCAGTTATATAGTCCAGGACGAAGTACAATGTCTGGTTTTAGGCTTCATTGTGTCTTAATGGCTTAAATCTAAAGATCATTTACTTAAACTAAGATTAATAGTGTAAATAAATGTTCAGTGAAAATGGCCAGGAAAAGCACTTTAAACAAAGGTATGAAATGGACTGGGTGCTGTGGCTCATGTCTATAATCCCAGCACTTTTTGAGGCAGAGGTAAGAGGATTGCCTGACTCAAGTTTTCGAAACCAGACTGAGCAACGTGGTGAGACCTCGCCTCCACAATAAATAAAAAAATTAGTGGGTCATGGTGGTGCATGCCTGTGATTCCAGTTGCTTGGAAGGCTGAGGTGGAAGGATCACCTGAGCCCAGCAGATTGAGGCTGCAGTTGCCATGAACATGCCGCTGCATTCCAGTCTGGGGGAGAAAATGAGACTCCAACTTATTGAAAAAAAAAAAGGTATGAAATGAATTCAAAACAATAAGCAGGTACCCTTACAAATGGAGATTTCCTTAAAGAGGCAAGTTTCTTTTTTACAAGAGGGTTCAGCTAGCTACATGTCAGAAAGCTATATTTTGACTTTTTATATTTTTGGTTTTAGAATGGAGCCCTTTAAGAAGGCATGCAGATTTTTAGGTCTATACCATACTTTTCGTATTCAAACACACAAGAAAATAACTAGAACTATTCATTGTAAGCAACTGCCGTTCATCTCTAAAAGTCTATATTTTTCTCTACTCATTAGGATGCCAAGTGACTAAGGGCAGCTTTTGGAGTCTTTGGCTCAACCCTAAAATAAATTTTAGAGTGACCAGAAAAGTTTTAAAAATAGAGTTTATTGGAGAAAGAAAAGGGGAAAGATAGAGAGGAATGCCAGAGCTGACAGGCGTGAGATAAGTCACAGTTTTTGCCTTTTACAGTTGCCTGATATACCTTCACAATGATTGATATGCTAAAGAGAATGGAGCCCAGACAACCACTGCTTCAGAGAGATTGACGTCCTTCTACCTCTAATGCCTTGTGGAGCAGACTGGGAGTCCACAGTGAATTCACATTCCAGTTCGAAGGGCCATTCAGCTTAATGACAGGATGTCTGGATGCCTTCCAAAACTTGCTCACAAGAAATGTATCCATCTATGCCCAACCTGTAGGAGCTACCCTGCCTCAACTCTCCCCTTAGGGATTTTGATCCCATAATCATATGGGGTGTAGAAAGGGGAAAACCTGTCTTCTATAACTTCTTCAAAGCTGATAACGGGCATCCGCTCTGCCTAGTCAGAGATCAAAAATCTCTCTCTGTCTGATTTAAGGTGTCCAGATCTGTTTCAGCAGTGGCATCACTTGCAGGCACTGGCTGGAATCCTGTCATGACCATTGTGTGGGTGTGAAATTGCTGGATTCTGGAAGAAACAAATTTAATCAGGCAGTTAAAGACACATGGACCAAAAATTAGCAAACTGCTCAATGTGCAGCAAGTAAAGAAGTGAAGCCAGGTATACATATCAACAATTTAGTTGGCGGCTGATTAACTTTTGTACAAAGGCTACAAGGCCTGTGGTTACTAGCATAATTTAAATGATAAGCTTTAATTTCCTTGGCTTTATTATAAGTAGAGCCTGAGTAAGTAAAGAAATATTAGAGGAAAGTATTTTACTTGTACTACTTCATAAAACAACTGTGTTTTATTTTTAAAGATGGTATTGCCAGTTAGTTGGTTTTCTATAGATAATGTAAACAGGTTTTTTGTAAAAGATACTTCTGTGGAGAAAGACGAAAAACAAGTTAATGTTTGGAATAGTTTGTAAACTGGCTTTTAGAATTTCTGATGTATCTCTGGACTGTAGTGGCAACCTGACAGATTTTCTGGACTATAATTTGAACCAGGCACTTAAGTTAGTCTTATATAAAGTCTGAAGAGAAATCTGCAAATGTTAATTTGGAGACTTGCACCCAGAAGAGACCTCATGATGTAAAACGTAAAAACAATAAACAAGAGAACTTAAAACAGATGTACTATAGTTTCTTTTGAAACATAATTTTCCAGTTTCCATTTTTATTAAAGACAAATTATAGTAGGACCAGTTTACTTGCAAAATAAATATTAATATATCTTATTTGCATACAGAGTATGAAGATTATTTGCCATATAAGTCTTTTTAAAATGACTTTATTGAAACTTTTTTCATAAGCAGCTGGTTTAAAAATATAATTTCAGTTAAAAGCTTGGTAAAATATCCGGTGTTTCCAGACACATTTTGTTACAAAATAAAACAGATTCTTATTGAACTTATGCAAGCAACCATACCCTTATAAATTAATACTAATCAGTTTTTGGGGTTTTTTTTACATTTTGGAGAAATTAGGTAGAAAGATATATGTTTTAAATTTTGCTTACAAGACCATACTTTAGTTATTTGTGAAAAAAAACTATAAATTGCTCCCAAAAGAAAGCTATTTCTTTGATTCTGAAAAATATAGCAAAAATAATTAGCAATACTTTAAACAAAAAAGTTAAAAAAAATTTTTTTTTATTAACTCGGTTTATGCAATTAACTCTTGTTCTGTTAGCAATCCTGTGTTGGATTAGCAGTCCTCATGAGCACATAAGTGTTTTTTTTTTTGTTTTGTTTTGTTTTTTTAATAACAGTTCTGGAAAAAGATTTTAAAGCTGTTTGCAATTTGCATTGCCAGAATTCTATAGCTGATTGCAATGACAGTTTGGGTAGGCAAAGCCTGAAAAAGATCTTAGATACCATTTTTAGGTTTTATAATATATGCCATTTATAAAACAATTTCCCTGACCAACAGGTACCATCTACGGGTCTTGCATCATTATATAGGCAGTCCAGGAAGAGAGTGTAGGGGGAGGTGTGGTCCCTGGAGTCCAAAACCCTTCTGGTCTTTCAAAAAACTTCTTGCCTCCTCATACAGTCATATGTTGATTGGGACAGCTTCCTCTCCTCCCCATGTGTCTGACAGAAAGCTAATTGTAAATGAACTTAGAAGCAGCATATTTGTTAATTTCTAATCATAGCTGCAGTTTTTTTACCCTATGACCTGATACTGGTTTTATATAGGTGGTTGATATCATATAGTTGGATATATCAAAATTTTATAATTTTGGAATGCATGCTAATGACATACAAATATAACCTTAAAAACAAATTAAACACTCTTTTCTGCTTAATATTGCTTCCTGTGTGATTTTAGCATACCAAACAAATTGTCTCCTTGGATTTTAGAAAACCTAATAAATTAAAAAAAAAAATTCTTTTTAAAGGTTGAAGAGACTGAATTGAGAATTTGAAATATACATGTTGAAAAGTTGGTTAAACATTAAAAGTTTTAAAAGCATGATATTACACATGATTACAGGTTATGGCAAAATAGCCATTTATTTAGCCAAAATGATAACTTAGACATTTGAAAAACAAACACCTTAGTCTTGATCGAGGAGATTTATTCTCTTAGTAAAAAGAAAGACAGTGGGAAGCCAGCTGAATTTTTATTTGCTCCCCCACTTTTTTGCAGTTTATAAAAACCTCTTATTATTTCTTAAAATTACACAAAAATTTTGCTTAAAAGAGAATAGCAAGTTTCATCTTTGTATGAGTAGTATGCTTAATTTACAAAAGACTAAATGACACATTTTAACTTTTAGCTAACTTGACCATATATATGATTAGTTAGGTATAAAACTTTAATGGCTTGAAATTAAAGCTAGAAGTTTATTGACAACTTAAATATAAAAAGTATTACAAAAGCAAAGTTTTATATTTGAAAGCAAATAGGAGAAATCATTTTTGACCAATGGAACAATAGACTCAGACAAAATATTTAAATTTTGAGGCATTCTATTTTACTGATTTTAAAACTGTAATTCCTAAAGATTGACAAATTAGTGTTTTAAGAAAGACTGTTACTTTGACATAATGACATTTTGGCTTAACATCAGTGTGACTGATATTAGTAGTTAATTCATAGAAAATTTGAATAGACCTTTCAGTAACTTCTGATTACGACAAGGCTACATGGTCCAACATGGCTGACCAGAACCCAATGGCTGGCACCTGTGTCGATTAAGAAATTAATTTGGGTTCCAGTGCCATAGTGTTCACCTGGCGGTTGTTGGGGTGAAGGTAAGCTAGTCCCAGACACTTGAGCAGATTTCCAGGTCTCATCAGTGGCCATCATTTCTTGAGCCAGGTATTTCCCTTTCCCTCTGGAAAAGGGCACACCCAACCCCCTAGTGGTCCTCTGACCTTCACAGTGGACAAACTACTAGAGTTTTAGGCCCTTTTTGGGGCAACTACACTTCAAGTGTTCACACACACACACACACACACACACACACACACACACCCGCTAATTGTACCCATAGCAGCAAACACTATCATCCCGCTTAGCAAGTTTGTTCTTACCAGGTTTCTGTCAGGCAGCTAGAGTTTTGTTTGTAACGGTGACTGCCAATTGGGATGCTTGTTTTAGGCCCTTTGATCCTGCTGCCCTCCATGTTGGCACTCTTTTGTTTTTTTCAATGTCTTGGTTGTAAAAACCTCAGAAGTTTGGTATTTGTTGTTCTGAATCTAGCCTCTGAGGTTGGGTATCTAATACTCCACAAGGTATAATCTTGTTTACAAAGTAGTGAAATCAATTTAAAAAATGCCTGTACATATGAAACTAATGAACATTTCTATTTTGCTTGCAGAATGAATCTAGTTGCCATATGGTATTAAAGCGAAGAGTCCTTTTTCTAATAGAAACCTCATTATCTGCACACTTTTTTTTCTTTTTTCTTTTTTTTGAATTGGAGTCTCACTGTCGCCCAGACTGGAGTGCAGTGGCCGCTCCCGGCCACCGCAGTCTCTACCTGCTGGGTTCCAGCGATCCTTCTGCCTCAGCCTTCCAAGTAGCCGGAACTACAGGCGCGCGCTATCACGCCCGGCTGATTTTTGATTTATTGTAGAGATGACGTCTCGCCAAGTTGCCCAGGCGGGTCTCGAACCTACGGGCTCAGGCAATCCACTCACCTCAGCCTCCCAAGGCGCGGGATTACAGGCTGAGTCACTGAACCCGGCCATTTTCTTAATTACATTCCTCAAAAACCCAGAATTTTGACTTTGAACTTTGTGTACTGTGTTCCTCAAAGAAAAAATCTGAAACAAAGCTAAAACAGTGATGCCAGGTATCTCTGGGACCCTGGTAGCCCTTTCTGAGCTGAGCATCCCTGTCCAGGCCTGAAGCCTCCCTCCACCTCAGTATCCTCCTATGCAAAACTTCCTGTGCCTGTGACCTGAGGCCATGAACCATGAGGTTTAATCAGACACCTATTCAACAGTGCTCTTTTTTTTTAAAGTTTTTATTTTAAAGGTGTGAGGTACAATTCAGGGGTAGGTATACAAATGTTCATTATGCAGGTTCACTTGTTAATGAGGTGTGCCTCCCCTCCCCTGGCAGTTTCCCACTACTGCCAATTCCTTCTTATAGTATTATTATAATTGTTGAAGGTCAGCTTATGAGTGAGAACAAGTGGTACTCAGTTCTTTGTTTCTGTGGTAGATCACTCAGTATTATAGACTCTAAGTTCATCCACGTTGCTGAAAAGTTCCTAATTTTGTCCCTCATTATGGCTGCATAATATTCCATTGTGTATATGTACCACATTTTTTTTTTTTTTAACCAGTCCTCTTTTGATGGGCAGCACGGTTGGTTCCATGTTTTTGTTATTACAAATAATGCTGCAAAAAACATGCATGTACAGGTATCTTTTTCATAGAGTGATTTGAACTTTCCTCCTGGTATATTCCCAGTAGGGGGATTGTGGGGTCCTATGGAAGATCGATTTTTAGATCTTTTAGGACTCACCATACTGCTTTCCACAGAGGTTGTACTAGTTTACATTCCCACCAACAGTGTAGAAGTGTTCCCCGCCCCCCATCCTCTCCAGTATCTGTTGTTATTAACATGGCAATTCTGATTGGAGTTAGGTGGTATCTCAGTGTGGTTTTAATTTGCATTTCTTTGAAGACTAGTGAGTGCTGTTTTTAAAATGGTTTTATACATAAGCTTTTTAGAGTGAACAGGTCATGTGAATAGGACATGATCTGTTCCCACTCATTTCCAATTGATAGCAGGCAGATTTGCTAAGAACTTTTAAAGGTTACTAACCTGCTGTTTAAGATGTGCTGGAGGTAGGCATGAGGCTTTTGGAAAAATGGTTGTGAGGTATGGGCGATTGGGTGAGAGGGGCCAGTTCCTGTGCCCCATTGTGCCACTCAGGGAGCACACGGCATTTTACCCATCCTGCAGGAGAAGTACTGAGCTCAGTAAAGTGACCCAATTCCCCTTTTTCCAAAAACCCTTTAGCAAACCTTACATAAACAGTGGTGTTACTTATCACTAAATGTTTCAGCATATGGTAAAGTTGTAGGAAGCAAGATTTAAGTACAAGCCTTTGAAATAGTTTTCTGCACTAGAGTGCTTGGAAATTTGGTTGGAAAAACAAATTAGAATGACAATAGGCTTTCTTTTCCTGTGACTTAACAGAATTCCTTAAGCAGAGAATTCCTTAAGCATGTACTACATGCTTCTAAGAGATCTTTAACAGTTTATCAAGGACAAATGATTGATTGGGATCTATCTAGGGCAAGGCTCAAACCTTTAGAAACAGAACTTACTTTTAAATACTCTATCTGCTAGCACTTGAAAATAAGAACAATTTGACTGCTTAAATACCAGAAAAAAACAGTCTGTCCCCATTCCAAATAGAGTTCTTTTCCTTCTTATCCCCATCCCTCAAGTAAAACAGAGCTAGGAAGAAAGAAGATTGAAATTGGAAGCAACAGAGATGGAGACGAGAGAAATAGAGAGGCTTCTGGCTGCCGTATTCACAGATGACATGGTGCTGACTATTGCTGAGCTTCTCACGCCCTCGTTGGGCACCAAGATTATGTCCGGTGGAGTGTGATGCAAAACTTGTAGATACTTTGACTCAATCTTAAAATGAATTTTAGGGTGGCCAGCAAAGTTTAAAAACAAAGTTTTTAGAGAAAAGGAGAACTGATATGGGAAAGAGAAACCACACTTTTTTTCTTTTTCCAATAGGCTTGATATACCTTCACAATGATTGATATGCTAAGGACGGTTGGAGCCCAGGTAACCATCACTCTGTAGACACTGACATCTCTGTGCCTTTGATGAGTGGAGGGGTGGTGTTATTATCCTTTCTATGACTTTTTGATTCTCAGTCCAGAAACCACCTTGATGGAGTCTTTCTTTGGTGAACTGAGGCAGTGGGATGGACTGGAGTTTACATTGAATTCTCATTTCAGCCTGCAGAAGTCTGGATGCTTTCTACAACCTCTCACAAGAAATATATCTATCTATGCCTAACCTGTATTAGCTACCTTGTCTTAGCAGCATTTCTGTTTTCCTTGAGTGTTCCCAGGCCTTCATTATCTTAGGACCTCTCATTTGGACATCAAGGGTGGCAAGAGGAAGGAGAGACAGACAGAAGCAAATGGAGAATCAGATAAATTTAGACAACGAAAACAATTCCAAAGAATCCAAGATGAGAAAAGGCACTTAGATATTAGCTTTTAATTAAGCCGACTTTTAACCACAGATCTCTAAAAAAGTTTTTTCACATCTCTTATTACCAGATTTTATCTGGGTCAAACAGCTGCTATATTTCTGGTTTTTAAACTTTTTTTTTAACCAATTGTATCTTTCTAAGAGACTTAACCAAGGTTAAATGACAAAAATCACAGACATGCCAGGTAAACACAAATATCAAACCAGAAAGGAGAGAATTCTTAAGTCTAGCCATGACATTATTACAAATTGATTTTAATTTGACCTTTCTATCAATTTTAGTGGTACACTTAATACCAAGAGTTACTTAATTCAAAAGCCTCTTTAAAACCTAAGTGGTAATTTTCCAAGTTTTTAACTATATAAGCAGGAAGTATTTCTGAAGAGGTTATAGAGAAGGCAATTCCCATGATCCCCCAACATTTACTTTCAGTAATAGACTTAAGATGGCAAAAGACAACAAACACCCCATAGGGATAGGACCCTTTAAGAAAAACTCCCCTAAGAGCTTTACACATTCAGAGCAAAAATTGTGCTGCTTAAAATTTGACTTGTCTGGAACTCCCAGTCTTTTCAGACTGACTGCCTGATACAAACCTGACATTTCACACCCCCTAGGTGGCAGAGACCAAGAGAAAGTGAAAGAGTGTCCCCTCATGGTCACAAAGTCAAGCTCTCAAGGACATAAAATAAGACAAGAGGGAAACCTCACTCTATGCTACCCTTCTTTATGATAGACAAACACAGAAAGACAAAGACAAAGGAAAACACATTTCTGAGCAAAAAAGGAATCCAACAATATGAATATTCATTCCACAATATACCAGAAATACACCAGAGTAACTACAATCCAAGACTAGTCACACACATTCTTTTTTCCCATTAATTAAAACCTTGCAGAGGAAACAAACAATGATTTTCACTGTCCTCTCACCAGAGTGCACATGCAGAGAGAAGCCAGGAGTCTAGCTGGTAAGAAATTCTTACCCCTTTACCAGCAAAACAAATTCCTGGTTCTCTTCACTGCCGCTTTCAGAAGAAGAGTGACTTCTTTCTTCATCCTTCTTGACCATGCGAAACTGTGAGGGCCATGGCCATTAGTCCCCTAAATGTTGGCTGAAAAATCACTGGCATGAGGCAGATTGATCAACAGGAGAAAAGACAGCCAATGGCCATGGCCCCCACACCTTAAATAAACATTTTAATTTTAATATTTCCAAAGCAAAAGATTCTTCATAGAAAATCCATATAATGTGTTGATCTACCATAAAACCCACTCAAAATAGCTACTTGGTAAACCTCAGTTAATGAATCAGGCTAATTTCTAAAATCTAAGCAAACAATTTTTACTAGAGAATATAAGAAAAGTTAATTAAATAATTAAATAATTTTAAACAATTACACATTATTAAAATTACTTAATATTATTAATTATTAAATAATTAACGTTATTAAATACATTGAACATTATTAAAATAAATGTTCAATTAATGCTATAACTAAGAAATCTCATTTTAACTTTTTTTCCTTGAAAATCAATACTGATAAAATGAGAGGAGAGGGAAGAAAGGGAGAATTTTTTCCTTCATTTTTAAAATTATTTATCTTATAAAGTCATTGCCCTGATCCCCTTACATGAAGCTACTTTCTACATGCAAGAAGTGTCATCTTATTGGGAGCAATAACTCAGAATTGAATGCAAACTTCATATATGTGTTTATTTGTATATTTTCTCATGTAATCATTATTATTTAAGTTCATATAAAAAAATCACATTGTCATATGATTAACAAAAGCCAAGATAATATGTTCTGTTTATCTCTAATAAATCAAGTCAAATTGGTAAGATAAAAATATGTATGTTAACTACAGTTTAATAATAATAATAAAACTTCTATCAAAAATAAAATAGAGTACTGCTTCAGCATTTTGACTAGAGATGTATATATAGAGAGCATGTTAGGAAAAGCTTAGTTCAAATTGCTACTTTGCTTCTCTGACTTTCAGCTTTCTTATTTGTGAAGAGTACCTACCTGAATATACTGTTGTCCTTAAACAGTAAAATAAAGTGCTTAGGAGAATTAATTAGCAATATTAATGCTTCAATTATAGGCCAAGGTCAAATCCACAGAGAAAAATGTAAGTTGTTATGCATGTTAAAAAAGAATATTTTCAGAGATAATTGGCTACCAATTATTTGCCCCTTCTGAAGCCTTTTAAAAGCAGATGTTGAGTTTAATTAATTTGTATTTGTATAAATGGGACTCTATCAACAAAAGAAAAATGTACTGTGAATAATGTTACTTCCCACACTTCCTTCTTGAAAAAATCTTAGCCAAATCTTTCACCCACTTCTGGTAAATATGCTAGATATTATGGGATGGCTTATGTCTAAAGCCTTGTTCCTGGCTTCCTCTGCTCATATTCTCTCATGGTGGTGGAATTTTAAGTCACACGGATTGTGCTAGAACTCAACCCTTTCGTTTAACAGCTTTGTGAATGTCAGTTACTACAGTTCCTTAGGTTTAAATTTTCTTTGTGGTGAGATGGGGTTAAAAGGCTAGATACTTTTAGAGATTTTGTGACAATCAAAATATTTGATGCATACAGAGTACGTGGCAAAGTGCCTAGAAAGTGTTCAACAAACCATTATTTTATTATTAATAATATTATTTTTATTTTTTCAGTCACCTATTATTTACTCTATAACCTTACATTTATATTTATGTGATATCCTATTTTTACAACTCAAATAGGACATAAATGAACAAGTAAATTCAATGTTACAGTGATTTTAATACCTTCAATTTAATGATGTAATTTTAAATAAAGTTATTTCTCTTTGACTCTCTCTGTATAGTAATGTATTCAATTTCAGTCAGAAACATCAGAGATCAATTTTTAAGCTCAGCAGCCATGGATTTCCTGCTCTCTCCACTCTCTGAACTTGAATATGGTAACACTTTTTTTTTTTTAAATTCGCAAGCATTGAAACCTAAATCTCTGAATGAAAGGAAACAGAAATTAAATGAAAAGCCAAACTAATTTTACTTAAGCAGTTACAGCTTTCCCAGTGAATGATTTGGAGTTCTTCAGTGTTACTTAGTGAATGTAATCACACATATTTGTCTTGTAGAGAATTATATTGTGACATATGCACAGTAAGCAGGACTGCTATTATATAAATTACCCAAGATTTGCTGCTTGAAGTTGCAGCATACAAAAGCATATGCAAAACTTTCTTGACAGAAATATTTCCCTTATTTAAAGAAACCTTATCTATGTATGTTATTAACTAATATGACTAGCTATAATCTCATTAATATTTATACATTATTTGAGTTCAGTAACAAAAATACCCAACATTAGGCAGTACAAAACTCAAAATTATTTGATGTATAAATCAAATATTACATTTGAAAGGTTTTTCAAAATACTATATTTTGCAATTCTATTTCTTTAATTCCTTCCTTCCTTCCTACTTTCAGTATACATGTGTGTAAATATAAATTTAAATATAAATACAAATCTACATACTTTTTTGGCATTTACAAATGAGTAAAGGAGATAGATAATAATCCAATAAAACAATAAAAAATGTAATATAAGCATACAAAAGGTTGCCTGTTCTAGTATGGATGCATTAGAAAATGCTTACTCAAGGATGTGTTTGACCCAAAATTTTAAGAGAACCAGATTTTATCTGGGTGAATGGATGTGAAAAACATATTCAGGGTACAAGAACATCTTTTTTTTTTTTTTTTTTTTGAGTTGGAGTCTCACTCTGGTACAATCTCAGATTAAGTAGTTTACAGTGCCACTGACTATTGCGGTTCTTTCCATAGAATTTGAGAACTATTGGTGAAGACATGAAAACTGTTGCTTAAAGTCAGTGTCATCTTTTTAATCTCTGTAGTTATCAGTCAATCAACATATTGTCGATTATATCAGATGTTTAGCTTTCAATCACCCTAAATCATGATAGAACATTCCAGAAGCACTTAGAGGAGCCATATGCTTAATGGAAAGGCATATTTTTATGAAACATCTTTTTTGCTTAAAGTTCAGTTGTGGCAAAACCTAATAATCTATGATGTACTTTTCCCATAGGTCACTTATGCTTTCCAGCCTGTACTTTTATATTTTCTCTTACACTTTCACATTTTCTTCTTTTTGTCTTTTTCTTGTTAAGATTACATTTCTTCTTGGTGATGCTCCAGTATTATTCCTTTCTGCATGTTTTTTGTTGCTGTCATTGTTGTTTTTGTTTTTAAGATGGCAGCTTTTGATGCAAGCAGAGTGAGAGGAATTGCATGGGGTGGTGTAAGGTAGAGAAAAAAGATTTGATAACATTAGAGACATATAAGAAAGAAGTATGCACAGTTACCTGTTTGGTAGAAATCTTAGGGCATCTCAATAAGGGAAAAGCTAACGGTGAAGGGAGGTAAATATAAAGAAAGTGTTAATACATGCTCTTGCTTCTTTAAAGTCTTTCAATCAATTTTTTGTGTTTAAATTTGTGTCATTACCATTCATCACTGCTGATTCCCATTTTAGCACAGTTGGTTTTCTAATCATTTTTTAAAATATTTAGAATTTGGCTAAGCAGTGACTAGTAGTTTTAAATTTAAAAAAAATATTGATATGGATTTTTAAAAATCATATTCAGCAACTCAGTGTTTTAGTTTTTCCATCTCTAAAGTAGACATAATAACTGTGCCAGTTTCAGACATTTGCTGTCTGAAATCAGTCAATATGAATAAAACACAGCACAGGACCTGGCAAATAGTAAGGTCTATATAAAAGTTAGCTACTGTTATAATCATCTACTTTTAGTCCATTTTTAAAGCATGGTGTCAGTACTTGGATCAGGAGTAAAGGTTGGCACTGTGTTCATGTGGTCTTTGAAGACAAAGGATAAATGATGAAGTAATGTAGAAAGTGAAAAAAATTGTTTCCAGAAAAAAAAAGGAAGAAAACAAAACAGCTAAAATTAAGGTTGAAACCTAGGTTTCAGCTTTCTATCCTTAATCAACATTAGGAAATATATAGACTGTGTTGAATAGATGTCTAAAAATGCAAAACAAACAAACAAACAAACAAACAAAAAACCCAAACTAGATTTAGAACATAGCTATAAAAGAAATTATGTGAGTACCATTATTTAGTAAATACTGAAGAATATAGTATGTAAATTCAATCTTTGTTTTCTCAAAATTGCACCTGAAGACAAATATACTAATAGGGAAATGAGTAGGGAAATAGTAATAGGTCCTTAAGCACTGATCCTTATTCTCAATATGATGGATGTATAGAAATAGCAACTGATCGGGCACGGTGGCTCAAGCCTGTCATCCCAGCACTTTGGGAGGCTGAGGCGAGAGGATTGCCTGAGCCCAGGGGTTTGAGACCAGCCTGGGCAACTTGGTGAAACCTCGTCTCTACAATAAATCAAAAAAGAAATTAGCTGGGCATGGTGGCACACACTAGTTCCAGCTACTTGGAAGGCTGAGGTGGAAGAATTGCCTGAACCTGGCAGGTCAAGGCTGTGGTGGCCATGAGTGTGCTACAGCACTCCAACCTGGGTGACAGAGTGAGACTTCGACTCAAAAAAAAAAAAAAAAGAAAAGAAATAGCAATTGATATAATAGCTAGCTCCCAAGTCTACAAAACAGTTAAAAGATCAGCAAGGTAGTTGAACTTGAAAGTGAATAAGGAGGATAGCAGACTGCAGTGTTCATAGTCAGAACACAGTCAGGATTGCAGTTGTGGCTCTTTCTTTTCAGTTGTATCTGCAAAATGGCCTCAAAGATTGAGCTTCTTGAGTACTTTGCAGTAATGACCAAAATTCCCAATACATTTAACTCTGTGACAATATTTGGATTAGGAATAAATCCTTGCAACATTGTTAGACTTAGAAAAAGGATGTTAGAGTCACTATTGGCAGCCGTTCGGTAAAAAATTTTTCAGCTTGAGGAACAATATGGGAATATCAAGTCAATGAATTAGAGTTATAATTTAAAAGAAAAATCAGTTGGGCAAAACTCAGTGTGAGTTTTTGTTATTATTTTTTAAAGAATTGAACACAAAGAGCTCTCAACTCTGACTTTCTAGAAAAAATCTTGGTTTCATATACAAATTGTTTAACAATTAATTTTTTTTTTAGATTTACTTTTTCCTAAATATTTCAGAGAGATCTTTAGGAACATGAATAAAATAATTTTCTCTGTCAGCTGCACATGTGCCTCTCCTTGAGTCCAACAAAATAACTTGTGCTTTTGATCATTGTCTTTCCAATTTCAATAACTTCTTGAATAAGCATATCAACCATTTTAGTGATATTATCCAGGGTTTCGGTAAATATTTTAATTATACTACAGAAAAGGCTATATAATTCTCATGTTCCCCTTATTGCTAGAAGAGAGATAGCAGAGGGGCAGAGAACAGCATTCCAATATTCTCCTGGGGTGATCATATTGTCTAGGCTTACATTTAATGTTTAATCTTTCTATTCCAAAGTTCAATAGTTTTCATTAAAGAGAAATTTGTCTATCTTGCCGTAATCTGAATTCTGATATTGACATTGTAGCCCAAAGGACTCTAAGTCTTTAAGAAAACTTTCAGAGATATCAAGAACATATTAGTTGGAATGAACAAGAGGAAAAGATCCCTGCAGTTTTCCTTGAAGAAGGTCTACATGCTATTTTCTTTAACTCATGGCCAAGTAGAATTTTCCAGCTGGGGTAAATGTGGCCCGAAAAATATATATCGGAGAAAGGTAAATTTAAGATAGTTCTAGAAAATACAGTTTATCATATTTAAGAATTTTCTATTTTTCCAAAGTATTGTCTTCATTATATACTACTTATTTGAATATATAATCAAAGGGGGAGAAAACAAACTTTTTTTGGTTCTTCTCCATCAACAAATGGTTTTGCAAAAGTTTACCAATTTTAACCTCTTTGAAATGAATAATACTGAATACCACCCTGCAATATCTCTAATGTTTTAGTGTCACTTGTTCATATCTGTCTAATTGATCAATTTATTATTTATTTAAGAAGTGGGCCACCTTTCCAAACACATTTTTAGAAAGATCAATGTGTGTATCAATTTCCCAGCCCATTTTAGCCATAGAAAATACATAAGCATCTTTAGCAATCAGTGCACACATGTTGTATATAAATATATATTGTATATAAATGTATAATACATAATTAAACAGGGTAAATTACATGTTTATTTACTGCATAGGTATTTTCTTTACAAATATTGACTAAATATTCAAACTTTGCTGCATTCAAAATCAGTTCTAACCATTAATTCACATTGATTTTGGAACATTATGTTTGTATTTAGAGAACGTACGCATTTTATGCATGTTGCCCAGATTTTTCTTTATTCATCAGCTACATGTACATGATAGATATAAGCCCATCACATAAACAGTACAAATCCCATTTATATACCTTTTATTGAACATTGTCTATGTTTGTAACTACTCATTACTGAGGGAAATAAAAGAGTTGGCAGTAGGTCTGCAACCTATTTCTTCTCTATCTAGGAAACTTAGAAAAGAGAGAAAGACAAGCTGTTTAATTTACATTAAACATGCTGTTTATAAAAGTTCTGGTAAACAGACCAGTAGGGTTTACTGGAAGAAATGACCTTTTCTATGAAATGTTCTTAGCTGTGTGCATCTATCTATGATACTTATCATAAATAAAATGGAAAAGTATGTATGTAAGGGCAATATATTTTTTAATACTATATTAGCTGTGTGAATTTTGGAGTAAAAATTGTAGTGTTTCATGAATAAATAGCAGGTTTTGGTGTGATTGATGTCTCGCATACCTCAATTAGGCACCTTATATATTAAATATTGACTTCAACTCATCCCAGTGAGTCAAGGAATTATTTAGCAGTGGTTTCTGCAGCCATGGACTTCTTCATGTTATGCCTGCACATTGTGATTACCTATATTCTTGAAATTAGTAGCTAAGTTTGGACTAGGTATAGTGTCAAATTTGTAAATCAGACTTGATCATCTGAACTTTTGTGTTATTTCAAATTGGAGTTATAAATGGGATTGTCTTTCAGACTCACAAATCATAATGATAAAGGCACTCTGTGGAAAGATAAAAAGGAGAAGAAGGTGATGATAGACAAATATGATGTAAGTCAAATGCTAAGGCAACTGTTTGTCTATCCTTGTTATCGAATGAAAAACATCCTTAGGAATATTATAGAAAAACAAATTTTACCAATAGAATCTGGACGAATTAGACTTAGACAAGGGGACCTGACGAAGTAGATGATAAGGAAGCAGAAGACAAAAGAAACATTTGCAAAATATTCAAATAATGTGTACTGTTTTAGCTCTAATAAAGGCCGAATTTAAAAACAAAAGGATATCAAGATTTATGTTTTAAGTTTGTGTGTGTATGTTTCTTTCTCTTGCCACAGGAAAGTCTTCTTATGCTTCTTTAGCTGCCTAGACAAATGTAGTCTATGACAGATGCTGTGAAATATGTGGCTCTCTAGTCTTGGGTACTTTATGTAACCTTACTCCTTGGAGGCTAAGTAAATATTCAGGAGGAAGGAACTTGCTGGCTCAGTTACTATGATTCATGTCAACAAATCAAAGGTAGAGAAGGAAATGAAAGATGGTATGGTAGAAGAAATAGATAACAGCTTAGTTGGCTAGAGTTGTTTAAAAGACCTTTGAATGATGGAATGAAAAATAACAAAATTACACATTTTTACTGAGTTAGTAGCTCATTACCAATGGTTAGGGGATGAGAATACTCTCTGGCTTCATTCTCCCTCTTAAAATTCTACCAGCTTGTTCTATATAAACAAAGCTGGAGAAATTAAAGTCTAAACTGAGGGTCATCATTTAGAATGAAAAATATTTTAAAAGGGGACTGAATTTATCTTCTCAGTTGAAGCCAGAGAATCCTGAGAAGGCTTGACTGAGAGATCAATTTTTGCTCACCTAACCCCCAGAGAGGAATTTTGGGCCATGTTATGGACTAAATGTGTATGTTCCCCCCATATTCATATGTTGAAGCTCTAACCCCTAAGGTGATGGTATTTGAAGATGTGGCCTTCGGGAGGTAATTAGGGTTAGATGAGGTCATGAGGGTGGTGTCTTCAAGATGGGATTGTTTGCCTTTTAAGAGGAACAGACTTACTCTCTATTTCCCCTCTCCTTAATCCCTTCCTTCTCTCTCCATCTCTCTCAACCATGTGCGGACTCAGTGTCTACATGCCAGGAAAATCACCCTCACCAGAGCCTGATGGTATTGTCACCCTCATTTCAGACTTCCAGGCTCATGAACTGTAAAAGAATACATTTTGGTTGTTTATTCGATTCAGTTTATAGTATTTTGTTACCATAAAATAGCTCGAGCTGACTAAAACAATTTGGTTGAAGGGCCAGAAGTAGTATGCATTTTGGGGGGATTGTTAGACCCTAGCACTTGATGAACAGTGATCTCTAAGCAAGAGAGGGGTGCTGCTATGAAAGACCAGAAGGTGAAGTGGAAGGGTATGGAGATGACTTGTTGTTGGGAACAAGGTGACAATTAAATTATGAATTGCAAGTTGTGACTGAATGAATTATTCTGTGGTTACATCACTGAATTCATGATTGGGGATATTCTGTGTGACTAATCCAGCCACATTCCAGCTTTTAAGGCTAGAATTCCTACATAAGCAAAGTGATAAAAATATTGTGTATCATTATAATATTATGCTCATTTTTCCTAATTTGTGTGTGGTTAGTAGTATGGTGTTTATTTCAGTCAGAAGAAATGTCTAGCTGAGCCAAATGAATAAAAAATGTTGGATCCACAAATGTTCATGTCTTAATCTCTGGAACCTGTGGATATGCTGCTATATTACATAGCAAAAGAGACTTTGCAGTGTGATTAAGTTTACAGAACTTATAAAACAGAGACTATCCTCGATTACCTGAGTGGGAAGGAGTAGAAGATTTTTAAAAAGTAGGAAGAATATAAATCAATCATTGTAGAGTTAGTGTTTGTTTTATTTTTCTACTGCTGCTATAACAAACTACTATACAATTTGAGTGTAAAACAATACCTTTTCTTTATTTAAACCTCTGTGTTTTAGATTAGAAATCCCAAGAAGGCATGGCTTAATTGGGCCCTCTACTTAGAGTCCCACATGGTTTTAGGGCTTTGATCCATTCTGGAACAAAGAAAGGAATAAAGTGGGGATCTCCATGTCTAAACTCATTCATTCTTTTGGAAGGATTCAGCTCCATTTTGCTAAAGAACTGAGGTCCCCATTTCCTTATTGACTGTCTGCCAGGGGTTAATTTTGTTTTTAGAGATTTCTCACATTCCTTGTCTCATGCCCCTTTTCTTCCCTCTCCAAAGTCTTCAACAGTAGGTCAGTGTTTCTCACACCTTGAATATCTCCTACTTTTTCTCCTTCTCCCTCATTTTTCCTATTTCCAGCTTTTAAAACATTATCTTCTTTAATGGCTCATGTTAATACACTTGGCTCACCAGGACAATCTAAGAAAATCTCTCTATTTTAAAGTCCATAACTTTAATCATTTCTGCAAGGACTCTTTTGCCACGCAACATAACATATTCATAGGTTTGAGAATTCAGTTGTGGCTATTTCCGGGGAATGATTGTTTTGACAACAACAGCATTAATTCTAGTTATACCCATTCCTAGACCTGTGATGCTTACCATCCTCAGAGCAGTAGTCTCACTGAAAATTGAATAAACAATTAAAACATGTATTACTCAACACAGAGCATGAATAAAACTAAAAGTGTTAGCTTGGTCATTTAAATGATTGTTTCTCTGATTGATGGTAAGAGGAAATGAGAAAGGCACTCTCAGAAAAGGGTTTCTAGGACTAGGAGCTTGAATGATGGAATGAGAGAAGGTGCAATTTAAACACCTTCAAATATTTTTGTTACATTTCTGTGTTTTTTTTTTTTCATTTGCCTCTCTTGTTGTCTTTAACTTGTGTATAAACTTACATGTTCCTTTGGAAGGTTATAGCAGTGCATACAATCTAATAGCCACACCATGGATTTTGATAGTGCCTTCTACAGGGAGGTACATTCTATGGTAAAGGCAAAATTCCATGCATAAGTCTGAGTCATCACCCAATGGAATACACAGTTATTTTGTTTTTTACCCGCCAAAACTTTGAAAATCTTCTGGGCTAGGAAACTGTAGGAGCATTAGCATGTATGTTGTTATCGCTCACCTTATGGAAGACCTATACATGTGAGACAGAAAAACCCCACCATATGTGGACCAAAAGAAGCAATAAGTGGAAGTGGGGGAAATTATGGCAAACAAATGGATACTCATAAGCAAATAATGCAATTCATACAATTTCTGCAAGAGTGCCTCAGATCAAGAGAATAAGACTGTTAGCTATCCTTGCTCACATCTGGTATTGACTAGTGACAGTTCCTGTGAGAAACTTCTGGATCTGTTTCCTCCATAAAAGAGGAATTGAAGTCTTGTTGATTTATGAGCTTGGCCCCAAAACTCTACCTGGACAATATGGCAAAAAAAGTGACATACTACCCCCGATAGCTCAACTTATCAATAACCAAAAACTATCATTTGATTCACAGCTTTTAGTCTATATTTACCTTTGTGGTTATTTTTTTTTCCAGTGACCTGAGGAGAATACTACCAATGAATCACATAGGGTGGAGAATAAGAAACAGCAGAGCTTCTGTCACTCTGTTGTGGCTATTAATCATGATGATGCATTGCTAGGACAGCTGCCTGGGTATGACAGGAAGCAAATTGCTGTGCCTACCTAGCATGTCAGAAGTTTATTTGCTACTTTGAATATATGGAATATGAATGTCAATTTAATGCATTTAAAAAAGGTGCAAATGAAACATGAAGTTCTTTAAGGGGGCCAGTTTGGATTTTATTTGTCCTGATATTACCAATAATACCCTTCTGGAGACATACAAGGGTCATTTATGTGATGCTTTATATCATACCCCGATGGAGATGTACTGGAGGACTGAATATATCTAAGTGACAGTCTCATGCAGCACATAAATTTGGGGGGTACATATAGTTTTCAAATTTACACAGAACAGTAAATATTATATGGCACTAATATATGCAGTGGCTTGATCAGAACTGTCCATGCAGCATAAGATATTCTGTGAAAATTTAAGAATTTGGTCTTGGAATGCTTATCATCTTGAGTTAAAGTCTTGCTAACCCAAATAGAAACACTAGAGGGACCTCCTATTTCAGGAGAATGACCATGGTTGGAAGAAGCTTTGGGAAGATTTAATACATATATAAGCAAATGGACTAACTGAATAATAATTGTCATAAAAGCATATGTTACCATTAACAATGCTGGAAAAACACTTGTACTCTCATATAGAAATGACTAGTTAATATTCTAATATTTATGAAATCTGATATATTTAAAAGTCAGTGGTTAACAATCCCAGAGGGCCAGGACAGGGAATCGGGATTTGTTCTAAAACTAAATTAAGGCAGATTATATAAGTGGATATTGTGGCTGATATCTTTGTTCTCCAATAGCCTTAATACACAGAATAAAATGGCATTTTTCTTGTTTATGATGTAGCTGGTTGAGATTGGAGAGATCAAATAGAAAACACCTTGTTTTCATGTTTGTGGTATTATATAATGGCAGCTGGATGCCAGAACCTATAAAACCTATATTAGGATACCTGGAGTATGGTTATGATCACAAAGCATGTGAAGTCTAGAATTTACTAAAATAATGGTCTTTTATTGACATGCCAGTCAATAAAAACATGTAGTTCACATGAAAAGGTAATTTCTGTTGAAAAAGAAATTATATGTTCTGCATTTTTTTTGTTGTATGTTATGTTCAGAATTACTTTAGTCCTTTAGCCATGGATACATGGTATAGCAATAGAGTTGTCAAGTTTACTGATAAAATTAAATGAAAACCAAATTTATGTAGACAATAATTGTAAGAATCAGAACGTATTTTAAAAGATAAACTTGAAGCACAAAAATGCATGGAATTGCTATGCATTGGGCAGGAACAAAGTGACTCTAGTCTTTGGAAAAGCAAAAAGACAGACAAATAAATATTCCCATCAAAATATCTGAGAAAGTTACTCTCATAAAATTAGAGAATAGAATGGTAGTTACCAGAGACTGGGAAGAGAAGGAGATAGGGGGTTATTAGTGAAAGGACATATAGTTACAGTTGAACAGGAAGAACATGTTCAAGATATTCATTACACAGCATGGATATGGTGACTATATGTAATGACAATATATCGTATTCTAGAAAAGTGCAAAAAGCATGGATGTAGTGTTTTTACCACAAAATAATATCTAATTAATGATTAGCTAATTGACAAATGCATTATCTCATATATTGTACATAAATAAAACATGTCAATTTAAAATAAAGATAAATAAACAAAAACAAAATATAAGAAATCCTATTTCTGCGTAGGATGTAGGAACCTGCAAAAACACATTACTTCCAAACTAACAGCATGGAAGAGCTAGACGATCTACAAAATCATAACCTGTCTTAAACCCATGAGATAGCTGAGGTAACAGGAAAAAAGAAGCACATCGTTGGAATCCAGAAAGAAACAAGAACAAAATTGTGATTCATCTCTTGAGGAGTTTGGTAAGAAGTTGCTGGATACCATACAACCAGGAAAGAAAACAAACACACACCAAAAAAGTTTTAATGAATTACTGAAAGTTGAGTCTGGTCTTGTCTAGTGTACAGATGTAGAACACATAAGAAAGTCAAAGAAACACATGTGTGGACCTACAAGCAAACTCTTCTTCTTAGACCTCAACAGGGCACAGAGAAGAAAGATTGAAAGGCAAGAAGAAAAGTAAATATCAGTCATGCATGCCTGAAAGAAGGGAACACAGCTATTAAAGAAAGATATAAAGCCCCACCTAGAACTTTCTTTGCTATAGAACAAAAGCCTTAAGGCACTGGAAGAAGAGTAGTAAGACCTGTAAAACTAAGTACACAGGTGAAGACACACTGTACCTGGATAAATCCCTTTATTCATTGGAGAGAGAAAAAATGCTATGTTTTGTTTATTAGATTATTTTCTACTACAAGAGAAGGGTTAGAACCTCTGTGAAAGCCCAGCTTTTGAGACCCAGGAAGATAGTTTCTTAAATCATGTTTCTCACCATCATCTTAGCAAGTATAAAGCAACTATCAAGAATTCAGCTAAGCCTGAGACAGCTGACCTGCAAAGTGTCAGGGTAGCCAATTAAGACAAGCCAGTGAAGTAACAGTGAAGCTTTTAATCACTTACTGAAGTACAATAGGCAAGAGGCTAAACTAGAGAAAGTAGCAATTCCTCCCTGTTCCATTTTTCTTCATGGAGTGGCTTGCCAGTTGATCAGATGAACCAGGCACAAACATGGCATTATGACACTGTAGAGGGAGCCCCAAACAAAAGGCTCTTACAGATGTATAGACATATGAGTAGGGAAGGGCAGGGAGAAAAAAGCTAAGAATGGAAAAGTACTGAGTCCTGTGTCAGAGTGGAGAGAAGTGCCTTCAAAGTTCTGCTCCATGCCCTGTCTCTCTATTAAGGTCTTGGCAGAAATATCTTTGCCTCTGCCAAAGGCCCCAGATAAAGAGACTTCTGATCATAAGACCTGGGTTAAGATTGTTTTTTAAGAGCCTGGTTGGCCACCAGAGGGCTGAATCTTTGACTGCAACTCTTTTCAGAAACTGCAATGCACTGACTGGGCAACAAATCTTGTTGAAGACAGCAGCTTTCTCTCATGACTCCTACAGGTAAATCCTTAGTAAATGCCAATAGTTAAATCTGAAACATTACTCAAAGTTTTTTGATCAAGAGCTGAACTCTTCATAACAAGCAACAGCAGTTTGCCACTGGTAGAGGGGGAAATAGAGTGAAGAGAGAATTCCTGTGACATGTATATGCAGAAGGAATGCTGAAAGCTGAGTGTGAAGCAAAAACATTGAGAAAAATATCTGGGAACTCAGCCCCACCTTAAGCACATTGGTACAATAAATGTAACCACAGCAAAAGCAAGACCCAAATATAGACAGGCTCTGATTAGTTTGACTCAGCCCACACACTAACAACCTAACACAAAAAAGGAATGTCTCATTTTCAGAGATAATTACTGTTTACATTTTTTATGAACTACTTATGATGTCTAGTCTTTGATTTATGTATATGTATGCAGAGAGACAGATATATCTATATATCTACATTTATATCTGTATCTATAATCTACATCTGTCTATCATCTATCTATCTATCACTTACCATCTATAAAGAGAGTAAAAAACAAAGCAAGAAACAGCACTCTACGGTTAGTAAACAAAGCAATAAATAGAATGAGTCTCAGAGATAACGGATATATTAATGCTATCGGACAAGGATTTGAAACATTTATAACTGATATCCTCAAGTTTCTTGTGAAATAGGAATACAGCATGCACTAACAAATGGGGAATTTCAGCAGAGAAATAAAGACTATAAGAAAAACTCAACTGGAAGATTCAGAAATAAAGAGCAAGGTAACAAAGATGAAGAATGTGTCTGATGAACTCAACAATAGACTAAGCACAACTGAGTAAAGAATCAATGAACTTAAAAATGGATGAGTAACAATTACTCAAGGTGCAATAAAAATAGAAAACAGTGAGAAGAACAACAAAACAGAACATCTAAGAGCTGTGAGAAAATATCAAACTGTTTGATGGCAGTGATATATATATATATATATATATATATATATGGCATTGGATTATCAGAAGGAGAAGAGAGATAATGGAGAAAAAATATTTAAATAGATAAAAACTCAAAATTTGCAAAACCAATGAAAGATGCTAACCCACAGATCTAATGACTTTAGAGAATCTTAAGTAAGAAAACTTTTAAAATAAACACATGACACATCATGTTTAAACTGCTAAAGAGAAAGCAAAGGAAACAATTTTGAAGGTATCCAGAAAAAATATGACAGAGCACAAA
>CAUYQG010299494.1:0-17863 GCA_963574415.1 Tarsius wallacei
CCCGGCTAATTTTTTTGATTTATTGTAGAGATGAGGTTTCGCCTGCCCAGGCGGGTCTCGAACCCGCGGGCTCAGGCAATCCACTCACCTCAGCCTCCCAAGGCGCGGGATTACAGGCTGAGCCACCGAGCCCGGCTCTGCATATCTTTTATAATCTGTCCCTTCTTTCTCCTGTCTGCCCATCAATGTTTTTTTTTTCTATTGGCATGTCTTCAAGTTCACTTGACTTTTGATATGTCCAATCTACTGTTAAGTCCATCCAGCGAGTTCTTGCTTTCAGATATTGCAGTTCTAGAATGCTCATTTGCTGCTCTTTTATAGATTCTAATCATCTGTTGAAACTCTTTATCTTTCCATCCATCTTTTTTCCCATATTTTCCTCTATTTTCTTTTCTTTTCTTTTTTTTTTTTTTAAGAGAGCGGATTCTCTTTATTTTGGTACGGGACAAACCAAGGTGGCTGGAGAGACAGGGAACGGCAGTCCCAACCCCACTCTACCGCAGCTGGATGCCGGAGAAGTGATTCGGTCTCTAGGGAGATCCAGTCCCGCTGAGGGACACGGAAAGGGTGGGGCGCGATCCAGGTGACGGGAGTCTTTAAATAGAGGAGGGGTCTGGAGAGGGGAGACGGGACCATGCTCTAGCGCACCATGTATTCTTTGCGCTTATTGAGCCGAATGTGGCAGAAAGAGAAGCCTCCGAGGAGGAGGTAAAGACCGGCGGCGATGAAACAGTTGTAGCTGACTTGCTCGTAAATGTTGTATATGTTCTGGGGGCCATTCTCAAAATCTTTCTCCGTTAGGGGAACGTCCTCAATTAACACAGCGGAATGGACATTGAAAAATATTCCGAGCATTATCAACATGATTACCCCCCAGGCGCTGCACAGGAGGACGATGCACAGGAGCGACGCCATGAAGAACCGGGTCGAGAATCGCCGAGGTGTGAGCAAGGTGGAAGGCCGTGAGGAAGCCCTCCTCTATTTTCTTTTAAGAATTTATAGTAGTTATTCTAAAAGCCCTTCTAACCTCTGGATATTTTATGCATCTACTTTATTATGTATTTTTTTTCTCTTGATTGTTGGTCACATTTTTCTAACTCTTCTCATGTCCCACTTCTTAGGGTTGTTTGCCAGATGTTATGAATAAAAGAATCAGACACTTTTCCCCCAGAAAGAGTTTGCCCTTTCCTCAGCTAGGCAGACAGTGTAAGAGGGAATTGCCATGATGCTGTGGGGAAGTAAATTAGGTCATGCCTGGGATTGCAGTTGGACTCAGTTCACTCTGGCTTCAACTCTCTCCAGGGTGAGACCTGGGGTGTGTGTGTTGCGGGCCTCTTTCTCTGGTGGAACTTTGGCTCCTAAGGAATGTGAGACCGAGGGAGATTTAACTCTGCCCTCTTGACCCAGCTGTGTTTCTGGGCCAAGTTCTCCTGGGTTTTGGATTGAGGTCCTGTTGTGTCTCTGTCACCTCTGCCCTGAGAGTTGAGCACTTTAGCCTCCACATCACAAAATCTGCCTGTTGGGTGTGGTTGTCGGCCCCTCCCTCCAGTGTGACTTTGGCTCCTTGGAACTCTGAGACTATGAGGGATTTCACTCTTCCTGGTTGGCTTAGCCCCCCAGTGTCCTGTGCCACCCCAGATGCAATAACTTCCCCATGAGGAAAGCTAGCTGTGTGTCAGGGATTCCTCTGGGTTTCATTCTTATCCCAGGTTGCAGGGCTGTAAAAAGCTCTCTGGTTTTCTTTTCTACATACAATAAGCTCACTCCTCAGACAAATGCCCCTTTGGAAGAAGACCACCAGCACCCTCATTTCATTTCCACAAGCTCTTCTCCTCTGGAATTTTCAATCTTCCAGTCCTCTTTGCCTCTATGATTCTCCATATTGTTTTTAAAAACATGATTTTGTGTTATTTTTCCCCCTTGCTGTTGCATTGAGAGGAATGCCTTGCTGTTACCTACCAAATCCTACTCAAGCCAAAGTCTAAAGACTGACCATTAATCCATTTTCCCACCAGTGAGAGCACATGAAGTCATATTCTTTTGCCAACATTTTACTATGAAAAAACATACAGCAAAGTCAAAAGGAGCTATAATAAACAACCCATACACTCGGTGGTGTATCTGTAAGCTGGCTCTTCAGAGGGAAAATAAAAAGCCTGATTTGTGTCATTTGCTGGTTTCTGTGTATGATGTAGATGTTCTTATCATTGCTCATTTCAAGCTACCAGCATGCCTCAGGGCAGATCTGTGCAATATCAGCAGGAGCTTATGTGAGTCTCTGCATGGAGACATCATTTGGTTCTACCACTAGAGTCTTGGTACACTTGTTGAATCATGTGTGTATTCAGCCTTCTGACCATTGTCAATCCATCTTATTTTTTTAATGCATTTCCATATAAATTGCAGATATAAGCATAATTCATTATATTTCAACACTAAATATTACTATTAGTTTACAGTATTTTCTTTTGATGTAAAATGAAATCTCAGCCTTAATTCCACCTTCACTGAATTTTGACAAATTCATATTCCTGTGTAATCTAGCGCCTATCAAGATATGAATGAATACCATTACCCCCAGAAATTTCCCTTAAAGCTTGGCCAACTAAAACTTTCAGTTTTGGGGACATGAACTATTGCTAAACCATGCCTCTTCCATTATACTTGACCAAATGATCATTCCATCCTGGATGTAGGCTTTTATGCTAGTTCCATTTAATGCTCACCAGAATGAATGATTAAAAATGTGCTACTATATAACTTTGGAAGTAGGTGCACCATAATAGCCTAAGAATCTCAGTACCCAAAGTGTACACCCACACTGAATCATGCAAAGAAAACATCACAGACATTAAACACAGACCAAACCTATAGTCCCCAGGAAACAAGGCAATGAACAAGCAGCTCACATCTCATCATTTCTGATTTTCTTCAGCTCCGGCTTCCACACGAAGTACATATGAATCATTCTGATAATAATCCCATGACATAGCTGTCATCCCAAAGAATAAGTCTTTCCCACCTCCTGTCCTTGGCTGTTTCTGACCACACCTCACTTGGCAATACATGCATTTGGCTTCTACCTGCCATAAGTCAAGGAAAAATATCAGGCAACAGTGAAAAACAAAGTCCAAAAAGCCACTCACCAAGGAAAAAGAGAAAACAATGACTAGCTTTCAATTACAAGGAAGAATATTTTAGACTCAAGTGGTAAGAAATGTGGGACAATTCTAAACCACAAAACATGTTTCAGATGAAGAAGGCAGGTTTGAAGAGGAGCAAATAGAAATCTTTTGCCCAAAGGGCCAATCTAGAAAACATTTTCTAAAGTAATTTAATATATTTGTGATATTAGCCATGACCGTGATTGGGACATGAGGCCTGTCTTTTATTACCTGAGAACTGCTGAGATCATGATACTACACACATGTGTCATAGTTGATGAGGCTTTTCTTCTGGTCACCTCACTTACCATACCTGGCAAGAATAGAAGCTACAAGAAGGCATATTTCTTTAACTGTTAGAGCTGTGTAATAATTAAATTGTTTATTACTAGAAGCTTCCAGATTTCATGACTCATAGCCATGTGACTCTCCAGTGACCAGATCTTCCAAACTGAGCTTGGGTCATTTTTTTTTTTTTTCCAAGTAAAAATATGATACCCAGATATAATAGACTATCCAGTAGCTTGTTGTTATTATTTAGTTCATTCAACAAATGTATATATTTGCATATTTACTTTTGGTCTTTTTCTGACACATCTATAGATTATGCTTTGTAGAATAATAATTTGTGAATAATAATCATGTAACCATTTTCCTGCTGTTGTACATTTATGGTGTACAATTTCTTCTGATGACAAATACTGCCACAATAAATAATATAGCATAGAAAGCTTTTTCTGTATATTGGGTTATGGCTTAAGCATAGATCGAGGGGTATAAACCTTTTCATATCCTTGAGCAACATAATAAAATCACATTCCAGAAAGGTTGTATCAATTTACAAACCTGTAAAAAATATTAGCGTGTGCATTTCATTGTACCCTTACCAACAGTGAGAGACAGTAATATGGTGAACACTTCAAGTTTGAATAGTTTATGAAGATCCAACCTGCATATCACCATACCAACTTTAGAGTATGTTATAAAACGGGCCCTGATCAGTACGTTTATCTGCATGAACTTCAAGGTCCTAGCTAATCATCTATGATTACTTTTACAATAGATTTTCATTATGACATAGATTGTTATACTATGATTGGTTTAATAACAGAGCATTTATCTTACTAAAAATATACAGAAAAAAACTAAATTAGTTCATATGACAAATATTGGTATACTCTCGGTTTTTTTGTGAATTTTTTGGAGACTTAAATGAGCATGCTTACAATGAATTCATTTAAGATATAAATTATTTCCGTTGTTTAGTCTTATGTGTATGTATGTATTTATCTAACAAATATTAGATATATTAGATTAGCTATAGTAACTTGGGCTACCATAACAAAATACCATAAACTGGGTGGCTTAAACAACAGACATGTATTTCTCACAGTTCTGGAGGCTAGAAGATGGCTGTCTTCTTATTGTGTCCTCACATAGCAAAGAGAAAGAGAAGGAGAGAGGGAAAAGATGGGGAGGTGGGGGGGGGAGAGAGAGAGAGAGAGAGAGATCATCGATCTTCCTCTTCTTATAAGGCCATAGTCCTACTGGATTAGTTCCACTCTTAGGACCTCATTTAGCCTTAATTACCTCCTAAACACACTACCTCCAGATAGAGTCACACTGGGGACTAAGGCTTTAACATATAAATTTTGGGGGAACAAATTCAATCCATTGCAATATATATTTCTAATAAAAATGTATTATTGGGGCAATATTTTAACAATACTAAAGTATATATATTTAAAGTATATACCATCAAATTGATTTTGTTTTCAGTCTCAAATGTTGGTTTCAAGCGTCTTTCTATGACCACTTGTCTAGTCTCTCTTAGGCCATTAGGTGAGCTATGATGCTAACTCTCTAAATAGAAAGACATAAACAGTAGCAGAATTCTCTGAGGTGTCGACTTCTGACTTTGTCCCCTTCAGATTAAGGGTCCGAGACTCTGCTATGCTTATTTATGGCTGCATAACAAACCTTTGTAAAATTTAGTGGTTGAAAACAGGAACAATTATTTCATTATCTGTCATGGTTTCTGTCAGGATTCTGAGGAGTACTTGCCTAGGTGATTTTGGTTTGAGAGTCCTTCATATGGTTGCAAACAGGTGGTAGTTGAAACTGGAGCACAAGAGGGAGTGGCTGGAGCTGCTGGGGCTAGACAGGCATCTGTTTCTCTCTACATGTCATCTCAGAGCCTCTCCATGGAGTCTTTCTGCATGGGCAGGTTGTGCTTCTTCACAGCATGGTGGCCTCAGGGCAGTCAGTCCCTGAGTACATGATGGTTCAATGTTCTAGCACAGTGTCCCAACTCTCAAGGTAGAAGCTGCATCGTCTTCTAGGACTTAGTCTCTGAAGATACACAGCGTCACTTCATCAACATTCTGTTGGTTACAAGTGAGGCACAAGCCCACCCAGATTCAAGGGAGGGAGAATTAGACACCACCATTTAATGGAAGCACGACAAGATTCTAGAAGAGCCAAAGGGATGAGCGTTATTGTTGCATCTATCTTTGGAAAATATAATCTGCTACAAGCCCCTTCATAGAGCACCCAGGTGTGAGAAAGGAGTGTTTTCCACTAAAGTCTCAGGACAGGCCCAGTCCTGAAATGTTGTAGACAGTTCTGTATACCCTTTTAAATCAGGGTGCATTGGAGGATGTAAAAGCTCACCCTAGGAGGAGAGATCATAGAAACTAGCCTTATTTTTCCTAGGTAAGAGACCTAAGAGGAGACAAGATCACTGTCCCAACACATGCGAAGGACTGTCATGCAGGAAAGGAACAGGCTTGTCCCAGGCCTCTCCAGAAGTGAGGGTAGCATGGAGTTCTTATAGGACCTCGAGTACTTCAGTGAAGAAACCCAGAAACTTCCTTAGCTGATCATGTTTTCTTTTTCTTTTTTTCAGCTTTTTTGAAGACTAATTGGCGAATAAAATTTTTGTATATTCAATGTGTACAACGTGATGCTTTCACACATGCATACATTGTGAAATGATTACTGCAATGAAGATAATTAACATATCCATTACCCACTCTCTTAGCAAATTTCAAGTGTAGAATACATTTTTATTAACTACAGTCATCAGGCTATCTAGTAGATCTCTTGACTGATCACTTATTTTTCTGTTTTAAATATTCTGCATACAATTTTCTTTGTTTTAAAAACTGTTCTGTTGATTAAAAAATACATGTAAAGCAACCCCCCCATTTTTCCAACCATCAAAAAATACATATAAAGTGACCTCTCCCATTTTTTTCAACCATTAGAGTTGATCAGATAAGTGAATAGTAGAGTGGCAAAACTGAGTGTAGCAGAGGTTGATCTATTGCGAAAACAAACGAAGCCTGTGCCTCTCAAAAGGGAAATGCCCAGTGAGGGTATCCTGGTGGGTGCTGGAAAATGTAAAATAAATGCGGTGCACTGTCACAAGAAGTAATCTGGGACTTTTTTTTTGCGGTAAGACAATCACTATTTATTATAAAGTTGGGTGCAATATTTGCATGTATTTTCAATTAGATTCTCTAAGAGAATATCTCAGTTGCCAATAACTAATCAAAATTAGAAAAAAAAAAGTTTGTGTTGACATTATTAAGAGCACAGACTAAAAAGCCAGGCTGTTTGGGCTCAAATCCTGGTTTTGTCACTTAGTATTTGTGTAATTGTGGGCAACTTAACCTATTCATGCCTTAGCTTCCTCATCTGTGAAATGGTGATAATAGTAATATCCACCTCATGAGGTGATTGTAAGGACAAAATGAGTTCATTTTAGCATTTAAAGTAGTGTCTGGCATGTGGTAAATACTATGCACATGCTTATTAAATAAAAGTTTGAGAACTCTGAAGGAACCTATTCAAGAAGGTAGTATGTAGGCACTTAGTTTGGGTGATCATGAGCAGAGACTGAAAGTGATATATTTTGTTGAAAGGATTGCTCATAGAGTGGCCACTCCTCCAAAGGAATTCTAAAAAACTAAGACTTTAAGTGAGGTTCCCCTATGGTTGGGTAAATTTTGCTGGTCTGGACCAGGAAAATTAGCAAACTTCTGAAAAGAGCTGAACAGTAAATATTTTAGAACTTGTGGGCCATCCAGTCTTTATCACAACTATTCAACTCCATATCGTAGTGTGTGGATAGCTGTGAGTGATACATACATGAATTAATTGAACTGTTGGGCTGGTCTGGGACCATGGTCTGTAGTTTGCTGACCCTTGCCTAGATCATGCAGGACCTAAGCTAATGAGCTGGAAATTAGGTGGGTTGAGGAGCAACAGGAAGTCAGAAGTCTGATAGGTGGGAACAGTGCTACTATAATGCCACCTCTCTTCCTGGGGTGAGCTCACTGAGACTTTAAGCATGTCCTCTGTAGAGATGACTGAGGCATTTGGAGCAGTGTACCTGCAGAGACACAGAGGGGGGCCATGTTAGGAACAGGAGTAACAAGTAATTCATGCTCATCACTACGTGTTTCATTATTGCATTGCAACAGCTTTGAAAAGAAAGTTGAGGCTTTTACTTTCCTTCTAACCGTCTCCAGACCCCTGGAACAATACTGTCCATTCTGTGGATGCTCAGCAAACCTTTGCTGACTGTCTTTATTTCTTCACCTGCAATAAGATCTCCCCAGGCTCATTTGGAAACATAAAAGTTCATGAGGGACTAATTCAGTGAGACTCTTCCAGGGGAAGTTCAGTCCCCTAGGGAAGTGATTACACACTGATGGAATTTTTGCACACTGGATGGAAAGATGATCTCTGCCTGTTGGCTGTGTCACAGTAATAAGCGGGAGACTGATTATTTCTAAGACTGCAGCTCTTCTCGGCACTGATAAGAAAGGAATGCAGGCTACCATGGAGATTCAGGTCACTAATTAGTCCCAGAAGCCTCTATGCCTTGAATCACTGTTATATTAATTATGCATCAAATTAGAATGTTTGCAAAGGCTTAGTGCCAACTGTACTGCAAGAGCCCAGTGACAGCATGGAGAGATCAAGGAGTGTCCCGCCCAGCACACTGCAGGGACCAGCAGACAAACCCACATGGCTGGCCTGAGCGTGCGGTGACCCTGCCTGATCTCTGATCCAGCTGTTTGTAGCCTCCTGCCAGAGAGCTCGTTATCGGCACAGAGTGGACAAAAGCAAGGAAGGAAGAATGATGGCTTCCTCTCAGGTCCACAATCTAACCACTATTGCAGTAATATCCAGCTGAGAAAAGACACATAGCAATCATTTGGATGCTTTATTTCCATGGTAACAAAGAAAAGATGCTTCCAGATGTTTGTTAACATGGAGATAACATGTCTGGACTGTTGTCTGACTTTCAGCTTTTATCTGAAGTTTTTAGAGTCAGGGAGACATGGCTTTACCTTTGGATAAACTTTTATGTCTCCTTCTCCTTCGCCTCCTTCTCCTTCTAGTGTTCTCCATAAGCATAAAACCAAAATATACTTGATGCTTGGTTGTAAAATAAACAGATGATAAATAGCAGTCACTGTGACTGTTGGGTTATAATTCCATCGAGGACCTAGGTTGAAGTCATAAACCACAAGAAGTGAAGCGTGACCCACAAATAGCCTTCGAGGTGGAATTATAGCCCCATAATTCAGAGTGGACCTTTGAAAAAATAATTCTTAAACCTAACTTTAATTTAGAAAAAAAGTCCTCACAGTGGTGACATCTTCTAGTCAGTTCATCTGCAAACAAATAATTCCTTTGTGTTAATCTGGTGATATTTATTAATGTTGATGTGAGCACCAAACTTGGTCTCTAGAAGGTTACTGTTGATAGCAGGTAGCAGTGCCTCCAACAGCCAAAGAAGGGGAAACTGGAGTCTAATAGCAAGAATGTTTTCACCACAGATCAAGGTCAATGTCCTCGAGGTGAGGAGAGACATTCATTATCTTGGGACTCTTGGGAGGTGTTGATTCCTGAAAACGGGGACAGTAGTCTCTTGCCTCGATTTTCATACCTCTTGTCTCCACTCTTTTCACTTTTTGTGATAGCAAGTAGTAGCTGAGTTTGAGTTTTGTGGGGACTAATAAAGTGACATAAATTTCATCCCTTTCTGCATCTTACTACTTCTCTAAATGTCTTTGCTATTTTCCAAACCAATTCTGCTTGGTCTCATAATTCATTAAAGCAAGTTGATCTCATATAACCCAAGCGTTATGGTAGGCTTTTTCATGATGGTTTCTTGTATGACATAAAAATTTCTCACATATTACAGAGAAAATAAACCAAATCCAAAAATTCTGTAGGAGGTTGATGTTTAAATGGTAGTTTTTTGTGATCATAAATTTAAACCATCAAAATCCTCTAAGGTTCTCTGTAGCCTTCATATTAAATAAAACAACAAATATGCAAGGACTGGCCAGTGGTACGGGCTTAATACATGGTCATTCTTTGCCAAACTTGTACCATAAAATTCAGAAATGCCTAATGTATGCCCTTGTATGTTATTATCTACTTTTCTCAACAAGGCTGAAGACATCAGAAGAATAAAGGTCTTGTTTTGACATTCTATGCCTTTCTGCATGGAGAATGTAGAATATTATTTAAAACAAAATCTATAGCATGAAGAAAAGCAATAGAAAAGAACAATTTAATAATTAATTAATTGATTACTTAATTATTTTTTTGAGTTGGAGTTCCATTCTGTCACCCAGGCTGGAGTGCAGTGGCTTGCTCATGGCCACCCCAGCATCAACTTGCTGGGCTCAGGCATTCCTTCTGCCTGAGCCTTCCAAGTAGCCAGAGCTACAGACGTGTGCTACCATGCCTGGCTAATTTTTTGTTTTATTGTAGAGATGAGGTCTTGACAAGTTGCCGGGGCTGGTCTTGAACCCACGGGGTTGGTTCTATCTTTTTTTGTTTTGTTTATTTTGACATTGTTGGGTGTTACTAGGTGTATGTACATTAAGGATTGTTACACTCTCATGATGAATTGACTCTTTTATCATTACCAAATGTCTCTCTTTGTCCCAGATAATATTACTCGTTCTG
Source organism: Tarsius wallacei (assembly GCA_963574415.1). Lineage (NCBI taxonomy): Eukaryota > Metazoa > Chordata > Mammalia > Primates > Tarsiidae > Tarsius > Tarsius wallacei. The sequence goes on from CAUYQG010299494.1 coordinate 10,167, forward strand.
AAGTCTACCTTGTCTGATATTAACTATAGGCATTATAGATTTCTTATTATTAGTTTTTACATGGTGTTCTTTTTTCATCCTTTTTGTTTTAACTCATCTGTATCTTTATGCATAATGTGGGTTTCCTGTAGATAAAATAGAGGTATGTCTTGCTTTTTAAAATCCAATCTGATAATCTGATTTTTAAAATTAAAATGTGAAGAATTTTTAAAAAAAATATTCACATTTTGTATTAAGATAAACTTGGATAACTAATGGTATAGAATACGAATATCACATTAATATTTAAAGTCTGAAATAGAAATTGAAAAATAAAAGTACTTTTTAAAGGGAAACTTTAGGGCAACTCTCTCAAATGCTGGAAGATAAAGACCTCCTTTCCTCTGGTGTTCTGATAGAAATGTTTGAGAAGTGCTGTAAACTCACAGGGCATTGGGCAAAGTGTCTGAAATCCAGCTCTTTATTTAATATCTGCAACAGTCATTGGATTTATGCCATAAATGTGTTTTATTTACCCAGACATCTACACTATTTATTTAAGTTTAGTCACTGAAAGTTTTTATTCTGTATGAAGTGCTGCCCTCAAAACCGTTCATATATTTCTCAGTATGTTTTTGGTTGATGGAGCTTGGATAAAATATCTGTTTCTCTGACCCTCTACTAAGGCAAAACATAATTAGCAGTCTGCCTTTCCTTCCCAGTTACAGACTGAACTGAGATGAGCACAAACCATTCCTTCCAGTTGACTTCTGAAGGGTGCACTAGGAATAGTTTTGCATTGTGATTTACAGGCTCCAAGTGTTCCCCATTCACCATGGGCTGTCATAGTGCCTAAAGCACCAATCCTCTGAAATAGTAGTGATCTTGACAGGCCAGTACTATGAAATGTGAGAAGGAAATTATTCCTTAAGTCATTTGTTGTTTATAAACACCTTAATTTAAGCTAGTTGCCACAATTTTAAAATGTGTCCTTAAACTCTTTAACATTCTTTTCATTAAAAGGTGGAATCTAATTCCCCTTCCCTTGACTATAGGCCAGTCATAGTGACTTGTTCTTAATGAACACAATTAGGCTGAACTGACACCATATGACTTTTCAAACTAGAATAGGGAAGGCAACATACCTTCTGCCCCGAGAGCTCTCACTCACTCAGGTGAATGTATATTGGGAGCCATGAGCCAAGATATAAGAAATTCAGTTACTATGAAGCCATCATGCTGGAAAGACCATGGACACAGAGGAAGATGCTTGAGCCCTTGACTGAATGACAATTCCCCATCCCCCTGCCCCCAACCCCAGGCATGTGAGTGAGGATTCCAGTTTCTGGTCTTCAAGTAGCCCCAGCTGCTGTCAAGTGTAGCAGAGATGAGCCCTCCCAAATCGCAGATTCATGAGCAAAACAAATGCTGCCATTTTAAGCCACTGAGTTTTGAGGTGTTTTTTTGGGTGGTAATAGATTTATGAATTCCTTCCTATTGTCTAGTAAAATTCTGAGGAAGTGGGACATAAGTAATGAAAGTTTTAATTGTAGATAAAAAGAGAAAGGCAAATAAAGCCCAGAAACACAATACATTAAAAAAAAAAAAATAGGGTTCAGATGTGTGGAAACTGAATTACTTTCACAGATATAGTTTGCAATAAGTATGCCTGTGCACAGAACCTTGGAAATTTTAAATTGGAGGGATCTTAGGGATCATAAAATGCAACCCATTTTTTAAAAAGTGAAGCTCAAGGAGTTAACTCATTTGGGCAGGATTCCAGAGCCGGAACAGAGCTCAAGCTTCCAAATTTCTACTAACTGCTGTATCTCTTTTCTCAAGGCATATATAATAAACCTCACCAATTTAGCAAAACAAAACAAAACAAAAAACAAGGGCAAAATAAACAAATCAGCAATAGTAGCAATACAAGCAGCAATACCAGCAGCAATAACAAAAATGCCACTAATCTACCTGACTGTTTCTAAAAGTAGTTTTCCTTGTTGCGCCTGTACCTGTCTGCTGTTTACTTGAGAAACAAGTGTCCTTCCCCCCAGGTCCTTGACATGAAAAGGCTTGAGAATCCACCAGAGAATTTGCAGTTCTGGTTCTTCAGGCAAGGAAGTTAATGAGTCTCCGACAGCCTCGTGTTATTTCACCACAGACAAAAGTACATTTACGGTGTCCTTACCATGTGCTAGCAACCATGTTTCGCATTTTGTGCTGCTTGTAATTTTTTTTATAAATCAAGGTTATTGAGATATCATTTACATATACTAAAAGGCACCCACATTAAATATGTAGTTTAAGTTTTGACAAATGTATAAACCTATGTGACCACTATCATAATCATTATATAAAATTTTTTCATTCCTCTTACCGCCCCCCAATATTTCCTTATGCTGCTTTGCAGATAATCCCTCTCCCAGGCAACCTCTGATATTCTTTCTATCATTGTAGATTTTATGCCTGTTCTAGAATTTCATATAAATAGAATCACACATTAGGGAGCCTTTTGTGTCAGCATATTTTTCAGATTCATCCATATGATTGTGTGTGCCAGTAGTTTGCAACTTTTTATTGTTTAGTTGTATTCCATTGCATAGACGTATCAAAATTTGTTTATTCATTCTCCGATTGATGGATATTTGGGTTGTTTTCAGTTTGGGGCTATTATGAATAAAGCTGCTGTGAACATTCTTGTATAAGTCTCTATGTGAACATATGCTTTTATTTGTTAGGTCAATAACTAAGGGTGGGTCATATGGTAAGTGTATGCTTAACTTTATAAGAAACTGCCAAACTGTTTTCCAACGTGGTTAAATTATAGCTTACATTTTATCAGCAATGTGTGAGAGTTCCTGTTACTCCATAGATTTGGTATTCTAGTGGATATGTAGTGGTATCTCATTGAAGTATTAATTTGCATTTTTCTGATGCCTAATGGTGATGAATAAATTTTTGTGTTTTTTAAAATGTGTATTCCTTTTTTGGTGATGTTTCAAGTACATTCCTTACTTAAACATTGGGTTGTTGTTTTCCCCTTATTATTGGGTTCTAGATACTCTTTATACGAGGTCTGACAATTAAGTTCACAAACTCGCTACCATACACTTACATTGACATCCCTGTATAAAAAACTCAGTAAGGTTTCATAACCTTTGGTATAGCAAAGTCTCACAGCTGTGTTTGTGTTGACATGTGGTGGTGTCTTGCTGAGTAGCACTCATTATTATTGTTGCGTGTTTTTGTGTGCTGTCATGAGAATATTGGAGCTTGAATTAGAGCAACAACAGACATTAAATTTCTTTATTATTATTATTATTATTTTTGAGTTGGAGTCTCACTCTGTCGCCCAGGCTGGAGTGCCGTGCACACTGACGGCCACCCCAGTGTCGACCTGCTGGGCTCCAGGGATCCTTCCACCTCAGCCTTCCAAGTAGCCGGAACTACAGGCGCATGCTACCACGCCCAGCTAATTTTTTTTATTTATCGTAGAGATGAGGTCTCGCCAAGTTGCCCGGGCTGATCTTGAACCTGCAAGCTCAGGCAATCCACTCACCTCAGCCTCCCAAAGTACTGGGATTGCAGGCTGAGTCACCAAGCCTGGCCAAATTTCTTGTTAAACTTGGCAAAAGTGGAAGTGAAATCAAGGACTTGTCAGTCCAAGTTTATGAGGATAATGCCATGAAGAAAATAGCAGTGCACAAATGGATTAAATGTTTTTTTGAAGGGAGAGAAAGTGTCACTGATAAAGAGAGGCCAGGATGGTTAGTAATGAACAGAACTGACAAAAACACTGCAGAAATTTGTTGAATTGTGTGTCAAAGTCACTGGCGGACTGTGAGAAGCATAGCAGACCAAATAAACATCAGTAGAGAAACAGTTAGGAAAATCTTAACAGAAAATCTTGTCATGAGATAGGTGTGTGCAAAAATGGACCCAAAGGAGCCTCACGACAATGCACCAGTTCACACAGCACTGTTTGTGGGGGAGTTCTTAGCCAGTAAACAAATAACTGTATTGGAACACACTCCCTACTCACCTGATCTGGTCCCCAATGACTTTTTTCTTTACCTGAAGATAAAGGAAATATTGAAAGGTAGACATTTTGATGACATTCAGGACATCAAGGGTAATATGATGACACCTCTGATAGCCATTCTAGAAAAAGAGTTCCACAATTGCTTTAATGGGTTGACTAGGTGCTGGCATTGGTACATAGCTTCCCAAAGGGAGTACTTTAAAGGTGATCTAGTGATATTCAGCAATGAGGTATGCAGCACTTTTTCTAGGATGAGCTCACAAACTTAATTGTCAGACCTTGTACATTCTGGATACAAGTCCTTTTATATATATATATTTTTTCAATTGTAGATGCATGTATTCTAAAAGTCTCTTACTTGCCACTTTACTTTCTTAACAGCATCTTTCAAAGAGCAGGAGTTTTTAATTTTGATAAAATGTAATTGGTTTTGTGGCTTTTATGGATCATGTTTCTGATGTCCTGTTACTTCAAAGTTTTAATGTTGGACTGTTGAGAAAGAAAAAGAGCCAATATAAAAAGATAATACAAGACATTACCAAGAGAGCATTAGTTGCCAATTCTAGGGTATACGTCACCAGGCGAACTTTAAGACCACATGTCTAGAATCTACCCCCAGAAAATCTGATTTAGATCGATCTAGGGTGAAACCTAATTGCTGATAGTTTCTAAAGTCTCCCTTAGTGATTCTAATGAGCAGCCAAGGGTGAGAATCACTGACAAAGAGGTGGAATGTGTGAAAATATGTAAAATTTATTTCAGAATACATTAAGCTTTAATATGGAATATTTTGTAACTAAAAAAAAATTACATGTCAAAATATACAATTGGACTCCAGTCTGGGTGCCAGAGTGAGACTTCAACTAAAAAAAAAAAATATATATATATATATAAACTGAAATTTGGCATGCTACAATCATTTATAGTCACATTTTTTGAGACAACAGAGGTGGATAAGCAACAAATGGTTACCACTTCTGAATTCCAAACATCACAGCACCACAGTGTGTTTTATGTAAATATAGAGATGCAAGGAAAAGTCTCTAATAAGACAAAGGAAATAGTAGTCAGATGATTTTGTAATCATTTTAAGATCCCAAAGGAGAAGAGGGATAAAAATGGCAGGAAAAATACTAAGAAATAATGGCTAAAAATTCCACAAATTTGATTTTTAAAAAATTAATCTGTATATCCATAAAGCTCAATAAACTCTAAGTAGGATAAATATTAAAATACCTACACATATCATAGTAAAATTACTGAAACTGAACACAAATAGAAAATCTTAAAAGCAGCAAGAGGAAACCAACTCATTTCAAACTGGGAACAACAGTGCAATTAATGCTTGATTTAGTGTCTGAAACAACGGAGGCCAGAAGGCAGTAGAATGACGTATTCAAAGTTATGAAAAAAATTGCCAGTCACAAATTCCATAGCAAAATTATCCTTCAAAAATTAAGGTGAAGTAAAGAAATTCCAGGATAAACAAAGACTAGAAGAAATCAGTGCTAACAGAACTGGCTTCCAAGAAATACTACAGAAAATGAAAGGAAATGACACCATAAGATAAATCTACAGGGAGAAATTAAGAACACCAGAAATGGTAACTATGTGGGTAAATATAAAAGACTGTGCGAATATATATTTTCTCTTAGCATAATTTTTAAAAACCATCATATTGTATAAAGCAGTAAACAAAACATTATATAGTTGGTTTCATACTGTTACATAGCTATGATATATAGGACAATAATAGCACAAAGGAAAATGGAGAAAATTAACTTATATAGGAGCACAGGAGTTAGATTTTACAGAAATTAATTAAGTATTAACATGAATCAAACTGATAAATTAAGAGTATATCTCAATACTTACAGCAAACACTTAGAAAATAACTTTAAAAAAATCAACAGAATAATTAAAGTGATACACCAAAAAATTTGTTTAATCTAAAGACAGCAGTAAAGGAGGAACAGAAGACCTAAAAGAACATGAACTATATTGAAAACAAACAGCAAAATGACAAACATAAATCTAACCATATCAATCATCACATTAATAGTCCATCAGATTGACTAAACACTCAAATGAAACATAAATATTGTTAGATGGGATACAAAAGAAAAATTCAACTATGTGCTGACTACAAAAGATACACTTTAAATTCAAAGATATGAGATTGAAAGTAATAGAATAGAAACTACATACAGGGTGACAAAAAATGTATACACATTTTAAGAGATGTTACCTATGTATTACTTTTTGAAGTTGAGTTAAATTATGGTTGCAAGGTGCAGTATGACATTCGCTCAACTGTACTTCCACCATTTTCTTTGACTGTCCTGCCTGTCCCATAGTGATGTTAGCATTCATTTGACTAACGCCATTTTTTTGAGAGAACATCACACTTAAAATATGTATACATTTTTGGCACCCTTGTATTGTACAAACAATAATAAGAGAGCTGGAGTGGATACATTAAAATCAAACAAAATAAACTTTTAGAAAATAAATATTACTAGAGATATAAGGCACATTTTATAATTATAAAAGGGTCAGTACATCAGAAAGATATAATGATCGCATTGGCACCATGTCCTTACCAACTGAGCTAACCAGCCACTATATAAATATGATTTTTAAATATATGCACCTAGCAACAAAATTCTAAACTACATAGAGCAAAAATTGAGAGCACTGAAAAGCAATATGGACTATTTAATAATTACAGTTCAAAATTTTAAGACCCTTGATATTGATAGAACAAGTAGACAAATATTAGTAAAGATATAGAAACCTGAAAAAAACCACTAATCAACATGTTCTAACTGACATGTATAGAATACTTCATTCAATAGCTGCAAAATACTTTCTTTCAAGTACATTTGGAACATTTTCCAGAATAGATCATATATAATAGGACTTAAAACAAGTTTTCATAAACATAAAAGACCTGAAGTCGTTTTTAAGTATTTTGTTTACTATTGTATTAATATTGTATTAATTTAATATTCTATTAATATTGTATTAATTTAATATTGTATTGATATTTAATGTTTTATTAATTTAATTTAAAATTTAAATAACAAAGTACATTCTTCAATCACAATAGAATTAAACTAAAAATCAATAACAAAAATTTGAAAAACCCTCACAATATCTGAAAATTAAATAACTCACTTTTACACAGCCCATAGACAAAGAAGGAATCACAAGAAAAATTCAAAAATATTTTGTACTGAATGAAAATTAAAAGACAACATATAACAATGTATGAGATACAGCTAAAAAATAGTAGTTACAGGGAAAGTTACAATTTTAAACATGCGTTTTATTTTATTTATTCTTTTTTATTATAAAGATGTGGGGTACAATTCAGGGTTAGGTATACAAATGCTGATTATGTAGGTACCCTTCTTGATGAGTGTGCCCCTTCCCTCAACTGCCAATCCCACCCTCCCACCTGTGGCAGTTTTCCACTACTGCCAATCTCTTTCTTATATTTTTATAAGAAAGTTCGCTTCTGAGTGAGAACATATGGTACTCTGTGTTTTGTTTCACTGAGTATGAATGACTCTAAAACCATCCAAGTTACTGTGAAGTCCATATGTTTGTCCTTCTTTATGGCTACATACTATTCCATTGTGTATAAGTACCACATTTTTTTTTTTTT